>LGRX02003053.1:0-26141 GCA_001247695.2 Cymbomonas tetramitiformis | reverse complement strand
CTCCCCGTGAATTATTTCCAAAACCGTTCCGTAAGCGTACCACCAGTGTCCCAAGTGCTGGTCAGTGTGCATGCTTTAATATATGATACGATATTAGATTAAGCTTATCGACTACTACTTGTTCTACGACAAGACTCGAGTGCATGATATAAGGATTGAGGTGTGCCCACTTTTCACTTATCTTGAGATTGTGAGAGACATTACTGGAATATCCCGGTTCAAGATATCAGACAGTCAGTGAACCAATATAGATAAGGGTAAGACTAGATGCGCCGGAGGTTCACGGAACATGACAGAGTCATCGCGACTGTCATGTGACGGAATCACAGGTTCGATGAGACACAGCCGGCGAACCGGTTTTTTTAATTCATTTCTTCTGATTTCATGCCAAGCCCATTGATCACGCGATTTGCTATGACACTATTTTCGTACTTAACTCTACAGTACAGTATCGTTCGCGGTCCGTTGACTTGAGCTTGACCACACTAAGAAAGAAGGTTGGCGCCCACAACCGTCAGAATCAATCCTTCGCCTAACAGGGCGAGCAGTCTGTGAGGCTGCTATGATACTTGAATTGTTCACGTGTTTTGCTTGTGATATTTGTTTTGCGTCTTGCTGTTTCATCATTCGACGGAGTGTGCAGGTGGGATTAGCAGCGCATGTTTTGTAAAGCAACTTTCCCTTTTCGCCAATAGGCACGCACCTCGTGATGTGGGATTCTAAGTTGGCATTTGTCAACTTAGCTTGGGATGAAACCCAACCACATCGGACTCGTGGTCACTTGTTCATTTGGTCACCTTGAATATGTAAGCAAAGTTTGAGGAGCAACGACTTAGTATAAGGCATCGGCTGTTTTATTTTTATGGGTTTGTAGCTAATTTGCGACCTCTTGAGGTGTGGAAGTCGAGGTTGGTGTATGCCAACCTTGCTTGGGCTCAAACCCAACCACATCGGACTCATATTGATATCTTTGATGTAGCTTCAGTAGTTATGCAAAGTTGCGTCTTATGTGAGGATTATATCATAGTCTTAGGTTGAATTCGTTTTTGGGTTCACGGAAAGTGCATACACTCCAATCATCTTTGCTTACATACCTTAATCTTTACGCAACCTGCGGCTTCGTCGTTGTGTGTATCAATAGAAGTATGTTCACGCAATACAACTACCAAGTGTGAGGTGTATTGCGTGGCTCCAAGGGAATGGCTGAATTTCTTTTTGGGTTCGAAGATAATAACTTCAAACCCAAAAAAGAAATCAGCCTAAGACCCATCCCAACTTCAACAAAAAACATATAACACATGGCAGTGAAGTTAAAAAAAGTGTGAATGAGATGAGTCCGATGTGGTTGGGTTTGAGCCCAAGCAAGGTTGGCATACACCAACCTCGACTTCCACACCTCAAGAGGTCGCAAATTAGCTACAAACCCATAAAAATAAAACAGCCGATGCCTTATACTAAGTCGTTGCTCCTCAAACTTTGCTTACATATTCAAGGTGACCAAATGAACAAGTGACCACGAGTCCGATGTGGTTGGGTTTCATCCCAAGCTAAGTTGACAAATGCCAACTTAGAATCCCACATCACGAGGTGCGTGCCTATTGGCGAAAAGGGAAAGTTGCTTTACAAAACATGCGCTGCTAATCCCACCTGCACACTCCGTCGAATGATGAAACAGCAAGACGCAAAACAAATATCACAAGCAAAACACGTGAACAATTCAAGTATCATAGCAGCCTCACAGACTGCTCGCCCTGTTAGGCGAAGGATTGTTTCTGACGGTTGTGGGCGCCAACCTTCTTTCTTAGTGTGGTCAAGCTCAAGTCAACGGACCGCGAACGATACTGTACTGTAGAGTTAAGTACGAAAATAGTGTCATAGCAAATCGCGTGATCAATGGGCTTGGCATGAAATCAGAAGAAATGAATTAAAAAACCGGTTCGCCGGCTGTGTCTCATCGAACCTGTGATTCCGTCACATGACAGTCGCGATGACTCTGTCATGTTCCGTGAACCTCCGGCGCATCTAGTCTTACCCTATAAATAAACTCGTATAAGAAATAAACCCTAAGCTAGATATACCCGGAACGGTCACGGAGTCGGAACGGTCTCGAGTCTAGCTACCTGTGACACTCGGTGTGTCACAGCACAGGCTTACGGATCAGTCACGGTCCAGTGTTGGCTACCTAGGAATCTGTCATAGGGGCCTGCACCGGGACTCCCGGTCAGGGCTGCCTATACAGATTCCAGCACACCACCCCAGCACTGTGGGTGGTGACTGACAGGTAAGTCAGAGAAGTCAAGATAAGTTAGGGTAGGAGCTAGGGTGACAAACCTAACTGCTAATCCAATTGTGCTATTCTGATACACAAATTGAAACCCTCTAGCTAGCACAAGTGCAGAAACCTACGGGTAAGGAGCTCCCGCTAAACAACTGAAAGGCACTGTGTAAGCAAACCAGATTGAAGATTGTAGATGTCAAAGCAAAGCATAAACCAAATTGAAGACCACGTTGAGGTCAAAGTACATCTCAGCACACCACCAGAGTGGTGTACTGCCAGAGCCAGAAGGAAAACTACTCGGGGTCAAAGTCCAGAGGGGCACCGTCACCACAATGTCACGGTAGTAGCTTGCAGCACTGCTCTCCAGTGGGTCAGGCGGCCGGTGAACCACCGTCGCAGCACCCAGGGAGTGCAGTACTGCATCCAGAGTGACGGGGTCCAGCTCGGATATACCAGTGTAGATGCATAAATCCCCCCTGCACAGCACAGGCTGCG
Source organism: Cymbomonas tetramitiformis (assembly GCA_001247695.2). Classification (NCBI taxonomy): domain Eukaryota; kingdom Viridiplantae; phylum Chlorophyta; class Pyramimonadophyceae; order Pyramimonadales; family Pyramimonadaceae; genus Cymbomonas; species Cymbomonas tetramitiformis. The sequence goes on along the minus strand of LGRX02003053.1, from coordinate 23,368 downwards.
GTGCAGCCCGACCCGATACCTGCACAGAGTCGATGTCATTGGCCGCCGTGTAGGCGGCAGCTCCCACACCCATGATCGAGATGAAAAGAATGAGGGAGACGAAGTAATGAAACCCCCACGGGCCCGCATGTGCGGGGAAGCCCCATGGCGGCTTGCCACATCCATAGGTGCGGGAAGCACCACCAGACTCAGGCACGTGGGCTGCGGGCTCTGACGCATGATTGGCCGAGACGGCCGGAGCCCGCGGCTTGACGGCGAAGCTGCCGTCTGCAAAATCCTCGTAGTCGTCGGTGTCGTAGCCGGTCAAGTCAACCGGCGCAACCGCGGCGTGGTTGACAGCCTCCACAACCCCCGCGAATTCACCGCCTGACTTCTCCGTAGTGGTCACCCGCGTCGATTGAAGGGACACGGGCGGGCCGTAGCCGTAGAGCTCCAGGAGCTCCTCCTCATTCTCCAAGACAGGCATAGCAGGGGCCGGCACGGCGGATGCCGATGCCGCCGCACCACCTGCCGGAACCTGCTCCTCCGGTGTGACGTACCTGCGCCCGCAGTGTCACACACCAGAGCCGAAGCCTGCGTCGCAATGCCCCCAGGTGGCGGGAAAGAGGCGTGAGTGTAATGTACCTTAGGCTCTACCGCCGCGTTGACCTCCGCCGCGAGGTCGTCCAGCCGTTGCAGGATGTCGTCACCGGACGTCCCCGCCGCCACCGGCGCCACCGCGTTAACGGAGAAGCCGTAGGCCGACACGTCGATGCCCCCCACAACACCTCCGCACAGCACCGCTGGCGGACCGTACGCCGTCGCCGCGCAGGCAAACGCCTCAGCACCATCATCGGCCGCCTCCTGGAAGAGAGCACACATGGCTAGCGCATGGACTCCCTCGGCATCCTCCTCGTCGATGGGTACGCAGAAAGCCGCGGCGGAAGTAGGGGAATGTTGGCGACCGCCAAGAGGGCAGTCGCGGTAGAAGTGGTAAAGATCCTTACCAGTCTTTTTGCAGCGGGTACACAGCGGCTTAGCCCGCTGCTCGTCACGATCGTAGCCCACTGCCGGTGGGGATTGGACCCCCATGCGGAAGCCCCGCTGCGACTGCCCGCGCTGCTGCTGCTGCCGGCGCTGTCCGTGCTGCCGCTGCGGCGGGTCCTGCTGCCGCTGCACCACCGGCGGAGCCGCCTCGTACCTTTGCTGAACCAGCGCGGTCAGCTCGTTGATCTTGTCCAGCAGCGCCTGGTGCTCGCTGCTGGTGAGCAGGGCCGACGTGTCACCACCTGCGGGCTTGGCCAGGAAGGCCTTCCCGACGTCCGTCTGCGCCCATGCCTGGTAAATCTCGACGACCAAAGAGCGCAAGGCCACAAGGGAAACCGACGCGAGGTCGGCCACCATGGGGTAACGCACCTTGACCGCGGCGTAGAACACCGGGTCAAGCCTGCTGTACAGGCTGAGCTTCCTGGTGGCCTCGGTGGGTGTCCAGTCGGCCGCCTTGTTATCCCGCACCAAACGTTGTTCCCGAGCCAAAATCGGCTGCGGGTCAACGTTCGCGGGATAACCAAGCGCGGCATGCTCCTGCTGGAAGGACTCCCGCAACGCCACTGGTACGCTGCGCTTCACGATGTCCACCAGCGCACGCCGTCCATCTCGGTCGGCAGACGCGTCCGTACCCGTAAGCCAGACGTGGGCGTTGCTGTGCTTCTCGACGATAAGCCCAAGCACGTCGTACAGCAGGGCGTTCACCTTGCTCACCACCAGAGCCTGGGGGTCGTCAAGGTCGAACGAGACGAGGTCCAGCCCAGCGGACTCAAACTCCGTACGCAGCTGAACCACCACGTCGGAGAGGAGACCCGCGTCAGTCGTGCCGCTGAAGTAATGCTTCTTGTCGCCAAGGATATCCTCGCGGATACCCTTGGCCCATGTCCGATGGAGCCGCCCCTTGTAGACCTCGTCCACAAGCTTGGACTGCTCCTGCAGGTACTTCCTCGTCGCAACGTCGGCGTCGGTGTTGGAAGTAGGGTCGGGGTTCGTAACAGCCGGTGATCTAGCCGTCGGCGTGTTGCGAACCGCGTCCGTCAGCCTCAACGAGGCGTCAATGTCGGAGTCCCTCGTGAGGGACCTCTTCGCACGTGTGTGAACAACCATATCTCTGAAAGCCTGATGGGAGGTGGTACGCGGGGGCGCGTAAGGGTAACGGCGTGGGGAAAATGCGACGTCACAGTTACGTAAGGAGCGGTAGAGCCATGCGAGCGAGGGGCACTGGAAGACGTCGTCGAGGTCGAAGGTGCTGCAGACACCAGCCCAAGAAGCGGTAGCATGCTGGGCGAAGGCAAGAACTATACCGTAAAAGGACATTGCGCCAACGAAGCCCGGTCCAGGTCGAATCCCCATAGCGGCGGCTCAAAGACGCACTTACAAACTGCTCATCTCAAACTTCCCACTCGTACCCAAACGCGCCGTCGCGCACTACCTCTCAAAGCGGCTGTTTTAGCCAATCATGGCCAAATTAGCTGTGGAATATAGCGTGGAATGGGTCCACGACCTACTGGAATATCCCGGTTCAAGATATCAGACAGTCAGTGAACCAATATAGATAAACTCGTATAAGAAATAAACCCTAAGCTAGATATACCCGGAACGGTCACGGAGTCGGAACGGTCTCGAGTCTAGCTACCTGTGACACTCGGTGTGTCACAGCACAGGCTTACGGATCAGTCACGGTCCAGTGTTGGCTACCTAGGAATCTGTCATACAGTAGGGGCCTGAACCGGGACTCCCGGTCAGGGCTGCCTATACGGATTTCAGCAGACATAATCAATCCTGCACCTGATCGGAATATTATATAGTTTTCTTCCCTTCGCGGTGGTTGATACCGTCCTGAAGTCTTCCAGGGCCTGCTGTTTTAGCGGGTGCCTCTGTATTACACATTGTGATCTCTTACACACGGTGTGGCAGAGAGTATACAAAAAAAAACATACTAGGAATGGCATAAAAGTTGTATTTACCAGCAACCACCAACTTCTCCCTCTACACACCAATACTCCAATAGTCACCGGCCTATTTTCCCCTAGTCCGGTGATTGGCCAGGGGAAAATAGCTTATCCCCCAAGGGGAAAGTAGACTTGAGGATACCAGGTGGTATCCCGAAACCATGGTTTACAAACCGTGGTTTCGCGAAACCATGGTTTACAAACCGTGGTTTCGCGAAACTATGGTTTGGGGGAACGGGACACGCGATCAGCATATCCCCCGCCACCCAGGCGCCACCAGGCGGAATATTCGGGGAATATCGCGAAAAGCGTGGTTTCGCGAAACCACGGTTTGTAAACCATGGTTTCGCGATACCATGGTTTACAAAGTAGCCACTACATCCTCATTACAGTACTGAGCCCTAGTCATTCTCATTACAGTAGTCGCCGAATGCTCGAACTAAACCAATTGTGTCGTATGTAGCCATAAAAATATTATTATAAATATTATAAATATTATATTATTAATATTATAAATTCGAATTCCATGTTCAAAATTATAACGGTTGAAGCGCACTCAATTATTCTATTGGTGGAATATAAATTGTGACAACTCAATAGCGAATCGGGGCGGGGGACAAAAGAATTCAAAGAAGTCAATCGGATGACGCTGACGCTCGGATGCGATGCGATCGGATGACGGCTGAAACACAATCGATGGACAGTCGATAGGATAGCCACATTCTCGTCTGCTGTGATAACTGATGACGATATAATTGAAATAGGGTTCAGTGTTCTCCTTTGCGGAGGATACAGGATTCATGCTCTTTCCTTCAGCACTTTTTAAATGTATTGAACCTCGCAGCAGCAGTAACAATGAGTCCAAATGTTCGCAGAGATGACGAAGGAACTTCTGAGCTGCAGGAACCCTTGCTCGAACCTCCTGAAGTTGAGAAGCCCTCTTTCTTCAGCGAAGCGTGCGACCTTATGAAGCTTTCTGGTCCCATCTTTATGGCGATGGTATCTTGGGTGGGCATGAAGACAACCGACAGCGCACTGCTCGGTCATGCAGGCACACACTACCTTTCAGCATCTGCTCTTAGCGATTTGTGGACACAGTCTACTGGTGTCTTCATCAACGGTCGAGTCCTCGGGGTGTTTTGCGGTAACGCGATTGGTGCTGGAAACAAAGAACTGGCCGGAATATGGCTGCAGGTACTTCTATTGCCCTCCACTCCACACATAAGCAGAAAATAAGCGGAATTCCTGACGTTCTCGTTTAACCCTTTGTCTACCGCTTTATCTGTCATCTTAAAGACCCTCAGGTATCCGCAGCGCACTGTCTTCTGTGCGCTTGTGTGTGCAGTGCAAGGCATCTTTTGCGCATCACACATCCTTGCTGTGGAAAATAGTGGCTAGAAGCAGATGCCTTGAGGCTTGCGTTCCTATGCTCAAGTCGTGTTCCGTTTTAAATTTTTCTCGCCGCATCTCATATTTCCTCGGATAGCGGAACGACGCAGCCATAGTCGAGCACATTGGGTTTCCCACCGTGGAAATCAGCGAAACTGGGCTGCAATTGGTCAAGCCAAGTGACCGAGGCTTTTACTGTAAGACAAAGCATATTCGCACTCCCCCTGTAGAAGACTGCCGAGCATGCGGCTTTGGCGCGACTAGGTTTAACGCTGACTACATATTGCTGCACACGCAGGTGTCGTTGGCCGTCATGGCAGCTATTGCGTTGCCCGTGATGGGATTGTGGTGTCTCACCGCTCCCGTGCTGACGGCTTTTGGCGAAGGGAGCCGCACGTCCAATGATGCCGCGTACTACTCATACATCCTGATGCTCTGTATTCCTGCCCGCGTCGCTTATGGTCAAGTCAACCAGTTCTTTACTGCGCAGCGGATTATGCGCCCGTCGGTGCTGTTGTCCTCGTTCGGAATGGTGCTCAATCTTTTACTGGGCCTCATCTTAGTCTTGGGGGTCGGCATTAAAGGCTGGAACGGCTTTGGCTTTCATGCGTGTCCTATCGTCACCACCGCAGTCGAGTACAGTCAGCTCTTCCTCCTCGTAGTAGTCTACATCCTCATGAAGGTGAAAATTTCCACTTAAGATGCTCTCGGTTTCCCCTCCGGCGAATCCGTCGTAGGTAGCGCTCTAGCCCCGACTTCCGACAGTAGGCACTCCCAGAGTACACTTGACCTCACCCAAGCAATGCTCTGGTTTTAGCGGGTGCCGAGGACAAGCGTTGTGCGCCGTCTCATAGGCCTGTGTAGTTCGACGCTGTCATAGGCCTGTGTAGTTCAGCTGTCATAGGCCTGTGTAGTTCGACGCTGTCATAGGCCTGTGTAATTCGACGCTGTCATAAGCCTGTGTAGTTCGACGTTGTCATAGGCCTGTGTAGTTCGACGCCGTCATAGGTTTGTGTAGTTCGACGCTGTCATAGGCCTGTGTAGTTCGACGCTTAGTGGCTCAGATGATTAGTGGCTCAGATGATTCGTAGCGCAGAGAGCTTTCTGGGCCGTGGCGTATCCTAGGAGGACTTCCTTTGTAGAGTCCTGGCGAGTCAGGTCAGACGGGTCAGAAGGTCAGAAGGCTCAAAAGGCTCAGAAAGGTCAGAAGGCTCAGAAGGTCAAAAGGCTCAGAAGACTCAGAAGGCTCAGAAGGTCAAAAGGCTCAGAAGGTCAAAAGGCTCAGAAGGCTTAGAAGGCTCAGAAGGTCAAAAGGCTCCAGAAGGCTTAGAAGGTCAAAAGGCTCAGAAGGCTCAAAAGGCTCAGAAAGGAGAAGGCTCAGAAGGTCAAAAGGCTCAGAAGACTCAGAAGGCTCAGAAGGTCAAAAGGCTCAGAAGGTCAAAAGGCTCAGAAGGCTTAGAAGGCAGAGGTCAGAAGGCTCAGAAGGCTTAGAAGGTCAAAAGGCTCAGAAGGCTCAAAAGGCTCGAGAAGGTCAAAAGGCTCAGAAGGTCAAAAGGCTAAGAAGGCTCAGAAGGTCAAAAGGCTCAGAAAGGTCAGAAGCTCAGAAGGGTCAAAAGGCTCACAAGGCTCAGAAGGTCAAAAGGCTTAGAAGGCTCAGAAGGTCAAAAGGTTCAGAAGGCTCAGAAGGCTCAGAAGGTCAGAAGGCTTAGAAGGCTTAGAAGGTCAAAAGGCTCAGAAGGTCAGAAGGCTCAGAAGGCTAAGAAGGCTCAGAAGGCTCATAAGGTCAGAAGGCTCAGAAGGCTCAGAAGGTCAAAAAGCTCAGAAGGCTCAGAAGGTCAAACGGTTCAGAATGCTCAGAAGGTCAAAAGGCTCAGAAGGCTCAGAAGGTCAAAAGCGTCTGGAGCTCTCTGGCCGTGACTCTCGCTACAGAAAAGCTGCGGTGAGAACTCGAAAGTTGTCGGAGTCCGCAGTGGTGCGCGCCTGACCCACGGGGCGCGCGATGGCTGCCGTGGCGCGCGCCTGACCCACGGGGCGCGCGGTGGCTGCAGAAACTGCACGCTGAGTGCTGGCCTACCCAGGGGTGGGCGTGGAAGCACATCACGCGTGACCGCCTGTCGCAGTACCTGAAGATGTACGTGCCGGCAGCCCTCGGCATAGCGTCTGACTTCTGGAGAGTCGCTGCGATCGGCACCGTGGCGGCCACCTTGGGGGAAACCGAGGTGCGCGGTCCCTCTTGAAGCTCGGACGACTCGAGCAAGCTTCGCAACTTCGCAGCGTGGAACCACTGGAGCATGAGCCGCGGGGCAGAGTGGTGAACACCAGAAGAGTGCGTTGCACTCCGAAAGCACTCGCAACAGCGCATCTGCTTCCTTTCTGGAACCGCACCGGCGCCTTGCATTGCGACCGCGCTCGCCAGCGCCTCGCGCCGCTGAATGGCAAACTGCCCTCGCTCTCGACCATGCATTGTAGCACTCTCTTCCTTTCAAGGCCTCCTTCATTTCGTGGGTGCGCCCTCGGCAGGTGGGCGTCTTCAACGCAAGCTACCGCATATTGTGGATGTGCCTCACCTTCATGGGGTCCCTCGCGGGAGCTGTGGGCATCAAGCTCGGGCTGGCCTTCGGCAAAGGCGACGCTGAGCTGGCCAAGTTCACGGCCTTCGTGGGCACTGTCGTTGCTGTCGCTGTGCTGATTGTGCTCGGGTTCATTGTGTACGCCATCCCTCGGCAGCTCGGCAGCATTTTCTCTACTGATGACGAGGTGAAAGCTGCAGACCCCTGCTTCCGCAGTTGCCACGGGTGCCTCTGTCATATTAAAGGGCAGAAGAGAGGACGCGGTGGCAGGCTGAAGGCCATCATGTTATGGAAGGGGAAAGTTGGGTGAGATGGCAGTCCGAGGGCCATCATCGCCTCCGAGCGGAGCACGCAGACAGCGGTGTGAGGGCGGGACCAAGGGCTGTCAACACCGCTTCGTCGAGACGTGACTTCTCTAAGGGTTCTGCGTGCAGGTGCTGGACCTGTTTGTAGAGATTCGTATTCCGTTGGCAGTGATGATGGTCGTGATGAACTTGTCAGTGAACTTGGAGAGGATTCCAATGGCCATGGGACGCACCAAGGAAGTTCTCATCATGGGTCTCGTTGGCTCCTGGGTCGGTCAAGTTCCTGGCGTGCTCCTCTGCACGCAGCTGTGGCGTAAAGACCTTGTAGGCCTATACACGGGTGTGGCTGCCGGGTATGCTCTCCTCCTCCGCGTGCCTTACGAGCTGCAGCAGATGTCGTGGCAAACCTGGTTTATTGGCAAGCAGGTCTAGGCAGAGAAGTTGACCGTCCCTCAGCAGCTTGCTCCACTCCAGCCAAAAAACTATTGCTAAGAAAGAGCACATCCGTACGTCTGCACGTCCACACCAGGCTTGCAGAGGGCCCATCTAGAGCATCGATTCGGGGGTGCAATGCTGATCAGTCACAGAGCACGTTACGAGAGCCTGGCACATCGGGTCCGAGATGCGAAGCATGTATTATCCTCGACCCAAAAGCAATTGCTCTTGAAAGGATGATCAATAAAGAAATGTTGTCCCTGGAGGATTTTTACCTTATTGTAACCAAGCTGATCGTCACGAAGATGCTTTTATTCAAATAGGGCGGGTTGCCCTCGCCCTTGATGCTGGCTGCCCTCGCCCTTGACGCTGGCTGCCCTCACCCTTGACACTGGCTACATTAGCTGTTCAACTGGCTGCCCTCAGCCCGCCAGCAGATGATTCACCTGGCTGCCAGATGGCTGCCCTTGCTGACACTGGTTGCCCTGCCCCCGCTGGCTGCCTGGCTGCCCTGCCCTTAATTTGCGGTTGCCCTCGCCCTTGGCTGGCTGCCCTGGCCATGATGCTGGCTCCCCTCGCGCTTGATGCTGGTTGCCCCTCGCCCTTGGCTGGATTGCCTCGCCCAGCATGTTCAGCTCACCTCTGCCTGCATGGCGCTGGCTGCTGTACTCAGCGTAGCCTTACCTCGCCCTTGACGCTGGCTGCCCTGCATATGATGTTGGCTTTGCCCTACGCCTTTGACGTAAGCTGCACTTGCCACCAGCAACTGAAACATCTTCCCTTGATGCAGTTGCCTGCCCTTGATGCTGTGTGTTTTCTTTACCAGCACTTGATGTTGGCTTACCTGGCCAGCCAGCGCTGGACACCTCATGCTGGCGCTGGCTGCCCTCGCCCTTGATGCTGCTGCCCCTGTACTTAGTGTTGGCTGCCCACCAGCCCTTGGCTAGTTTCACCTATTGCTTCTGTTTAATATCTCGCCCTTGACGCTGGCTGCCCTGCCTTTGGCGGTCTGCTGCCCTCGTTCTTGACGTTGCCTGCCCTCCCTCGCCCTTGATGTTGGCTGCCCTCGCCCTTGACGCTGGTTGCCCTCGCCCTTGATAGGTTGATACTGGTTGCCCCTTGATACTGGTTGTCCCTTGATCCTGGTTGCCCCTTGATACTGGTTGTCCCTTGATACTGGTTGCCTTGGCCCGTGATGCTGCTTGCTCTTCCCCTTGCGCACACCTCCCACCGTCGCAAGCATGCTTCATTGCTCTGTGGCCTTTTTTTATGGTTTGTGGAATTGGAAAGACGTGGCTGACCGCAAATCAGCCGCACTAAACTTAAGTGATTTTTGGCTGGTGGATGTCATGTCAGGTACGGTTTGCTAGTAGGTTGCTATGGGTGGCTGGTTCTTCGATCAGACTGGGAGGCGGAAGTGCGAAAAGCCCAGGAGCGTGCAGAGGTCAAACCCACCGCAGAGCCTACTGATACAGACTGTCAGGAGGAGGAGGATGCATAACATTTCAAGCAAAGCTTTAATGAAAATGCCATCGTCTGTGACATCGACCTCACTGAGACGTATTTAAGGATTAAAATTATTTTTTAGATACCGATAGGGTCAGTCATATATATGTATATATACACAAGGTTGTATGTATATATGACTGTATATATATATATGTGTGTGTGTGTGGGAGGGATGGGGGCGGGGGGATGCCAGCAGGGTCCGCTTACTCCGTGACCCAGAGACCAACAATCGTTGGGCGATGATCGGTCACATCGTATCATCTTCCCATGCTTCTTTGCATCTGGGTTGGGAATATGTATGAGTTGGTGGTATCTTGTCACGGCCCCGCCCCGCTCTTGATTCGCACATCCACTGGGATGGTGGTGGGTTGGATTTTGTCGGCCGATCTCGTGCCATTCGGTGTGTGTGGTTTTAGCTTGCCTGGGCTTGAGCACTGGATTGGAATATTTCCATGACGGACTCACGGTGCAAAGGTGGATGAGCTCCCAGCTACCCCACATTTTCGGCTGTGATTCGTGTTTGTGATGGGTTCGCTTTGTGCTTGGTTTGGGATGCGTCGAAGTGACTGGCATCTTGCCACGGCCCCGCCCTGTTCCTGAATGCTTCTCACTCCACTGGGATGATGTATGGCTGACTTTTGTCGGCGGATCTCATTGCCGTTCAGTGTGTCGCTTATCCTGTTCCTGAATTGCTTCTCACATCCACTGGGATGATGGTGGGTTGGTTTTTGTTGGTTGAACTCATGTCATTCAGTGTCTGGCTTATCCTTGGACAGACTCCTTTGGCATCACGTAACCAGAAAGGGTCGGCTGCACGATGTACTCTCACCAGGGATCAAAGGATTCTCCGGAGCTCGCTAGTGAAGAATGGGAACCCCTAAGCCGTACAGAGCCACCTGAGTCCCTCTGCATCTGCACCGCCAGCGCGCTGCCGCCTTGTGCCTGAAGCCGGTTCATCCCTGCCCCCCGAGCTACGCGAGCCATATCTCCGCCACAAAGCCCACGCTGAGGACTGGCCCTCTGTTCCTGAACCTCACTGGGCCACCTGAGCCCCTCTGCAACTTCCCTGACAGCGCATTGTTGCCGTGTCTTTGAAGCCAGCTCATCTCTGTCCCTCGAGCCACTCGAGCCATCTATTCACCACGCTCGGGACCACCCCGCTACCCTCTACCCGCCCTAGAGCCTGGTCTCAAGAGAGCTTGCCCACCCACAACACGGCCGGAATCTCCAAGGGCTGACCCAAGGGACTGAGAATGATGAACGGGATTGCCCCCATCTGAACCTACGCAACCGCCACCGACCTGCGCCTGCAACCCTCTCCCCTCAGCGCCAACTCTATGGGACGGAAGCCCTTGCACTGAATGCCTTGAGAGGAAGGTACGGACTTGAGCAATGCGCTCCACACATGCGCTGCAACTGTCGTGCGGCTAGCTCTATTTATGCCCAGTGCCTTGGGGCTTCTTCAGCTGCCGGTGGACTGGTGATCAACAGCCACGTTGTGGGGTGCGGGCATCTCGTTGTTAACGGGGACGGCCACTGGAGTGCTTTGGCTGATGGGATGTGGCTGTCCCTGTGGTGCCCTTCTGGCGGGTACTGCCTCTTTAGGAGCGTCGGGGATTCGTCTGCGGCTCGCTCTTTCTCTGTCCAGTGCCTTGGGGTTTTTTCACCTGCCGGGGGACTGGTGATCGATAGCCACGTTATGGGGTACTAGCATCTCGGTGTTCACGGGGACGGCCACTGGAGTGCTTTGGATGATGGGATGTGGCTGTCCCTGTGGTGCCCTCCTGACGGGTACTGCCTCTTTGAGGGCGTCGGGGATTGGTCTGCGGCTCGCTCTTTGGGAGTGTCTTGGATTCGTCTGACGCTTGCTCCCTCTCGGTGTCCAGTGCTCATGGTTATTACACGTGCCGGGGGACTCGTGTTCTTTAACCCAGATGTGAGGTACTGGCACGGCATTGTGAACGGGGACGGCCGCCGGATGGAAGTGGGTTTTGGGAGGCGGTTGTCCCTGTGGTGCCATTCTGGCGGGCACTGCCTCTTGGAGAGCTCGATCGATTCGTTTGCCTTTGCTGCAAGGAGAGGCAGAGGGTGGTTAAGTCCACGTTCTGTGTTTTCCCTTGGTTTTTGTGGGGAGCACTTAGGTGCCCGCGTGTTTTCATTTTTTAACATGGGGTGTCCATGTTGTGTGGTGTGACTGCATTCGTGGCATAACCATGGACCAACGGGTCCCATCCATCGACTGTGAGCCACTGGGGGGCATGCCAGCAGGGTCCGCTTAACTCCGTAATCCTGGGAACAACTATTGTTGGGCGATGATCGGTCACATCGTATCATCTTTCCATGCTGCTTTGCATCTGGGTTGGAAATATGTATGAGTTGGGGGTATCTTGTCACGGCCCCGCCCTGCTCCTGATTTGCTTCTCACATCCACTGCAATGATGGTGGGCTGGTTTTTGTCGGCTGATCTCATGCCATTCAGTGTGCTTATCCTTGGACAGACTCATTTGGCACACCGTAACCGCAGAAGACCGGTTGCACTATGTACCCGCACGCCGGGGATCAAAGGATTCAGCACACACTTCGGGACATTTATCCGGATTCTCCGGAGCTTACTAGTGAAGAATGTGACCCCCTAAGCCTTACCGAGCCACCCGAGCCCCTCTGCATCCGCACCGCCGGCGCGCTGGTGCCTTGTGCCTGAAGCCGGTTCATCCTTGCCCCCCGAGCTGTGCGAGCCATACGCTCCACCACCGAGCCTACGCGCAGGACCACCCCTCTGCTCCCTGAGCCTCACTGGGCCGCCTGAGCCCCTCTGCGGCTGTCCAACCTGCGCATTGCTGTTGTGTCTCCGAAGCCGGCTCACCTCCGCCACTCCAGCCATCTCTTCACCACCAAGCCCACCATGCCGCTCGGTGTGTGGAATAAGGCAGACTCGCTAGGTAGTATGATTTGTTTAAACAGACTAAAAGAGAGGCAGGGTGGGGAGAACGCCTCACTCTCTCTCCTCCCTTGATATTAGTATGCACGCTGGCTTACCAACACGAATCGTGCGATTTGTACCAAGCGATAAAGGCATGCAATCATTAAATCGGCACGTGATAATCACGACGTGTGTCCTCCCTTGATCTCAGCGGAGAGCGCCTCGGTGTGCCCAATTCTGCTTCATTTTGGGGTGAGTCACATGGTGATCTCCGCGGAGATAGCATTGATAACCAAATTCTGCTTTATCTTGGGATGATTCCTATTTTGATAGACGAAAATTAAACCGCTTGTTGCATCGTTCATGCATGGATTGATGGGCGATCCCCAAAATGAACCGCAAAACTTTTATTTTTAGTGGGTTGAGGCCATCATTATTTATCAGGGATAAGTTTACATCGGGGGCCGCCATTTGATTTTAACCTGCATCAGGGGCAGACATCTCATTTTAATATGCATCGGGGGCGGACAGTTCATTTTAATCTACATCGGAGGCGGACATGACTTCATCCGTGTCTCTACAGATATTACGTGTATACGAACACTGGATAAATATACTACATACATTCCACCATTGTTTAGTTAATTCTTACTTTTATATTTTATCTTATTCTAGAGCTATGGGGATTGATTAACTTTTACTTTTGTTTGTTGGGGGCGAAACCGTAATTACAGAAAAATGATAATTGAGACGTGTTGAAGCACGTACAAACGACCCATTTTAGTTTATTCATTGTAAAATCAATAAAAGGTTCACGGTAGTGTCCATATCGCTTGCTTCTCTCTCACAGCGGTGACTCTAGTGCTTCCTTGTGTGCTGGATATATATATATATATAAGTATCAACATACCAAAATGTACACTGTTGTTTTCGCGGTCTGCGTAAAGGTAAGTCCTCTCCCTGTTACGAAGGCAAAACTGTGCCAGGGAACAATAGCCCGGCCAAGCCATTCGATTGGCATATTGTATTTATGCATACTGGGGCAGTGAGATGGCAATGGGCTCGGAAGGGGACTCCCGAGCCATTGACTTCGTACTATGGGGAGCGAAAGCCTGGACTTGATTATAGCTGGCAGCATATTATCGTACACCCTTCTGGTGCGCTACGCCGCTGGGAGCGTAATAGGGGCGGCGGCTGGTTTCTAGAAGACGCCACTCAGTTGAAGGCGCCGGTAGCGCCATTCTCATTACCGATCAGCCGCGTTGGGATCGCGTACTGGAATCCGACGATTGTGATTGACGATGACGAATATCATGGAATTCCCTACAAGGGGCGTAAGCCTACACACTCAGCGTCTACGAACAGTGAAGATTCGGGTACAGGCGCTGTGTCCTGGAGTAAGGAGAAGTTACCAGATTCTGATGACAATGATGACGCAGGTGTCACTAACAGTAAGGAGAAGCTACCAGATTCGGATGACAAAGATGACGCGGGTGTCATATATGACATGGACACTGCCAGTCCGAAATGGGAGCCAACTTCGCCTGAATATGATGACACCGAGGATGACGTCAGCGAGTTCGATGACTTGGTAGCTGACGATGCTGAAGAACAAGCTGAAGCTCGAAGGTTGAAGAGACTGGGACTGCAATTGATCATGGATGAGAAGGGTGAACTTCACTGGGTACCAAAGGGCACCTCCCCGACCTCACCTGTTCAGCCCGATGATCAGCCTATTACCGAGCAGAAGTCTGAGGCCATATCTGAGGATGCCCCAGCCTCTGTGGTGGAGACTGTTCATGCACCACCGAAGAAACCTTATGGGTCAGATACTGGATTGACTTCAATGGGTGAGAATAAGGCTGGGGTGTCTGAAGAGACGAAGAGGCAACCTAGGAAATATCCGAGATGTTGGACACATGAGTATATAACTCAATTGAAGTATTCCATAAGAAGTGACAGTGATGAAGAAGAAGGGCTTGACGTGGCTCCTCGTAGGAAGAAAGCAAAGATCAGCAAGGGACAATGAAATCAACTGTCTTGATTAGGATTGTCCAAATGCAGATTCTCTGATTAGGATTTGTATAGGTGGCAGATGATGATATGCCAGCCGACATGGGACAGATCGATTAGAGAATATGAACTGCGCGCCTTGAAAGTATAAGACTTGAATATTGCCCATTTGGAGGCTGTTCTAACTTGAAGTAACTATTTGGAGGAGCTGTTGCTCAACCTGTTAATTTACTGGTCAATCTTTCCTGCCATAAAGATATTGCAATTGCTTGAATTGTAGCCTTGTTCAACTGTTTATCTAGAACATTGCAATTTTGTACACTGCAAAATTGCCGACTACGGACCTGTGCCCCAAGATTGAAGCAGATTTACCTCTGACTGACCCTTGAGCTCCGGCTCGGATACAGTCACGTGCTCAAGAAGTCTTCACTTGGAAGTGGTATTGCTCTGCGCCCTTTTTGCCCCCTGACTTTCACCCTGCATGCAAACAGGCGATTTTTCAAAACTGTTATGCTGCAAAGTGGTCAGAAAGTGGGAAAAGAAGCCGCCAGCAACTCAGATCTACCGGGATTAACAGCCAGATTGACCCGAACGGAGAGTGAAAAGTGGATCAGTGGCAGATTGAGAAAAAGAGGACCTCGGAGACCGTTTTAACGTAGGCACAAAAATTCTAGACGTTTCTTGATAGTTTTTTGTCGTTTGGAACCTGGCCCCGAGACCTGGGTCCTCATAGATCGCTACATTTTAAATTCGGATGGCCAACCGGCACGGCAGAGCAAAAATTAGACAAATTTGAGCCCAGCAGACTACATAGAAGGAAACGGGAGCCCAGAAGGATAGTTTTCCATTTTTTTAATATCCTTTGAAGGAAAAAAATAGTCTCCAATACTGGGTCCTGGCCAATTAGTCTGGATTGCTCCGGGATGGCCGCCAAGAAGAAATTAGCCAAACTGCCGATCGACACTCCATTTTTGAAATTTGGCCACCAAAACTTGCATTTCACTCTGGAAAGCATATTTCGTTATTCACCACGACTTCCACTGCTACAAGGAAATATTTTTCTGAGTGTTCTGGGGGGATTTGCCAAATTGGACAGATTTGACTTCCCCAACGGTCAGATTTGCACTTTGTCACTCTTAATTTCGACATGATGCAAAACGCTAACACGGGACGCTCACCTCCAACGTCGCCTACGTCGACTCCTAGGCGTACAAGGGGACGACAGGCCAGCCAGCGCAGCACGAGAGGTGCTGCAGCCACTGGGACCACTGGCAAGGGGGCGAAGGGCACCTACAAGGCGCCCTCTCCGGGTCAGCCGCCACCGGCTGCGACAGCAGCAGGTGCGCCAAGCTTCCAGATAACCAAGAAGAAGTCGACCCTGTCAGCTGATGCTCCTGAGTTTAACAGCGTGACTCCTCTGGCTCTGGACTCTGGAACCGCTTGTGTGACACCTTCCCTGGAGGAGGCTGTAACGGTACCTAAACCGCGCCCTAATCCGCCCCTGCGTCATGCAAGAGCGGCGTCACCAAGGGTGCTGACTGTTGACACCCCTGGTGCAGGGCGAAACATGAGGGCGACTCCCCAGCGGTATGTCAACTTGACCTCTCCTTCCCCTGGCATCCTGCGATTGCCAGGAAGCCGCGACCTGAGCCCTCCAGCTCCGCGCCAGCGAAGCCCGCCTCGGACTCGAGACCGGACCCCGCCACCGCCGCGCTGCAGGAGCCCACCACGGACGCGCGACATGAGTCCTCCAGCTCCAAGACCGCGAAGTCCTTTGAACCCCTACAGGACTCCACACACTTGGTCTGGAGCTACGGTGATGACCTCCCCGCACGGCCAGCTGCCCACGCCATTCAGCGAGAACGCGCTTCAGGCTGAGTCCGCGGGAGCAGCCTCTGTGGGACAACCTCTACCGGCTGACCGACCACCTCGCGACCCGATCGCCGTGCGCGAAATGACCGAGGTCAAAATTGCAGCATGTGAGCAGGACATGCAGAATGAGGCGAATGAGCAGAAACCAGGACTTCGTCAATTTCCTTCCCGCTCTGATGTGGCCAACTGGCGAAAGCGCCAGCAGCCGGGTGAGAATCTCGCCTGGACTCCGCGCCCTAACCAAGGGGGTGTGGGGGCAGCGGGGAGGTCAGAGGACACGCACCAAAGCATGGCTGGCGAACTCATGGCACACTCAATGCATCCAACTCCCTCCTCAACAAGCAACGGGGAGGTGGGGGCAGCGGGGAGGACAGGTGGCTCCGGCTTGACAGGTGGCCCACGCCACATAAGCATAGCATGTTCTGGGCATTCGCTGACCTCACCGATTACCGATACCGTTACAGAACCTAAGGTGATCGGTGACTCTATGGCAAGGTTATCGGTGACTTTCGAGTCCGAGATAGACAGCGAGGCAACTTCACTGACGCCCTCACTGACTCAGGCGACTACGGAGGCAGCTACGGTTACGGATATGCTCGAGTCCCTGTTGAACTGCGAGTCCAGACCTTTGACTACCTCGCTGACCTCAACAACTACGGATATGCCCGAGTCCCTGTTGAACCGCGAGTCCAGACCTTTGACTACCTCGCTGACCTCAACAACTACGGATATGCCCGAGTCCCTGTTGAACCGCGAGTCCAGACCTTTGACTACCTCGCTGACCTCAACAACTACGGAGCAGCCAGTCAGCTCAGTCAGTTACGCAGACCTCGCACTCAGGCGTAGCATTGGACTCGCAGCCTACCAGCCGCATCTTAACCGCAACCTACCAGTCATCGAACCCCCTTCTCAAGCAGATGTCCTCAGCAGAATTCCAGTCAGAAACTTACCTCTGAACTCAGACTCAGTGAACCAGCTTTCTCGCCGGGAGAGGCGCCATCAGAGATGGGAACAGAACCAGCAGCGCCTGGCAGAACAGCGCAGAGCACTCTTCTCTGACCCCGCCTCAGCCAGAACGCCCTCAGATGCCTCTGTCCCCGCACTGAACTCTCAGCATCAATCCCTAATGCAGAATCAGATGATGTTAGAGGTATCAGAGTACATGCAAAATCTGCATCAGCAAGTGCTCCAACACTATCCACATCTGACTTCAGTTCTACCAGCAGTGGGCGCTCCACCTATGACGCCCTACCAGCACACCTTAGGATGGGCGAGCGGTTTACCAGGTGCACCGGCGCCAGCAGCTGGATCAGGTCCCTGGCTGGTACCAGCACCGGCTCAACCGGTTCCCGCACCGGCTCAACCGGCTCCAACACCGGCCCAACCGGCTCCGGCACCGGCTCATCCGGCGCCGGCACCATTTCAGCCAGATCCACCGGCTACCGGCTCATCGCCCTCTGACTCCGCTGAGCCTGATCAACCGTCACCAGGAAACTCGCCCCCGCCTTCAGACAATGGTGAACCACGACACCGGCGTCTAGACGTGTTGTTATGGACTTTAGAAGGAGCCTCCTTCTGGTTGAGAAATCACCTGTCCTCTTCCTCCGCAGTTACTGTCAGCCACGGCGCTGAGGCACAATACTCTTACCGACTGCCAACCATGCCTGGAAGCGCCAGTCACTTCATAACCGATACCAATCGGATTTGGATGACTATGCGGCACATCGGAGTGGACATCCAAGACCTGGCGCAGCATGGGTCAGTGCATACTCCTGTGCGCCTGACTGAGATTGAGGACAGTGACGCTTTCACTCTGGAAGTGGAGAAAACGCAAGTGGATGAAGCGCGGCGTTGCGCGGAAAGCCGTACTGGAACTCAGCAGAGACGCCTGCCCTTGTACTCATGGGTAACCATCGCGGAAAATGCCTTAGAGTCCGAGCTGACAGAATTTGACCCCCTGGGACTCCAAATTTGGGCAGCATTTTCATCTTCCGAGGCGTACTTGTTTAGAGGAATGGCGGCTGGCAACCAACCAACTCCCGCCACAGTCCCGGCTAGACTGGGCGTCAATCGGTTTCCCTCTGGTGTTCCCAGCGCAGCAGAGTACAGATCGCCTGGAAATTCCTTGCCAGCGGCCCCGGGACTCCTGCCAGTAGACCAGCGCCTTTCTCAATTCCCAGGGCACCACGATCTTATGGGAGCGGCTTCCCCAAGTGATGTCTACCGAGAATCCAAGACAGTGGCTGATGTGCTCAAGCTGATCAGAGACATTCCTATGTACCCCTCCTCCGCTGACCTAATCACCACTGACGCAGATATTGCCGCGCTTCCACCTTTTTCTGAAGCGCTGGTCAATTTTCTGTCAATGGGCGTAGTCACCTTCGCCCTGGGTCGCATGAGTGCTTATCGCCTAGACCTAACCATGATCACCATGCCGGAGATCTTGAAGGAAGTGGCTCAACGCAAACTACAGCCGCGATCCCTAACTTTTCTCAAGCAAGGTGGAATGATGAACTCGGAGGCCTGGAACCGGCGTTACGCCACTTTGGCGCCTTTCCTGGCCGACGTAGCCAGGAGCGTACTGGATGACATCGCGCTGGTAGGACTAGCGGGGACAGTGATGCGCATGGCGCAGCGACGAGAAGAGACTGCGCGTTTGTTCGCTACTCGTCTGGTATCCTGGCACGAGGTAGTCCAGTTATTGGCAGACGCCATGCCCAACTGCCACGCCATCAGCCAACAGCAGCTATTATATCAGTTCTGGTCTGGACTGCGACTGAAGCAAGCTGTCATGGATCGCCTTATTGAGGATCGGTTGGATCTGCAAAGTCCAGCGGATTGGGAAAGCAATCATCCCGGATCCACCGCGCTGCAGCATATCATCACTGTGGCCACCAAATTGGAGCGCAGTGAAGCTCTGACCGCAGCACGAACCTCTCCCGTCTCTGCACCTGCGAACCGAAGTCCTGCCTGGAGGAATGGTCGCTCGTCCTCCAGACTTAACGCCGTGCAGGACGCTGGGGAGGAAGATGCTACTGACCCCGACCCCGCCGACCTCAGGGTGCAGCACGCCGTGCCGCCCAGCCCGGCGGGATTGACCAGGCCGCCACGCCGATGTTACGTCTGCAACTCTGACTCCCATTTATGGGCTAACTGTCCCGACGAGGCCAAGAAACGAGCCTGGATTGCTGACGCCCCAGCTCGTTTGGCACGCCGCCGCGCTGCAAATGAATCTCATATCGCAGCGCTGGAAACAGAATGGGAGGATTTGGAAGAGGAAGCGGAAGCGCTGGAGTATTTTCAGAACGAGGAATCGGCCGCAGCGTCCTCCTCGGGTCAGCAATCTGCGGAAGAGGAGGACTGAGTGTCTTCCTGCCGGCGGGACGCCGGCGACAGGGCGGTATGGGTAACCGCCCCTGGGCAGGGAGTACAGCCTTCGCCCACAACCGGGGGAATATCCAGAAAGAGCCTCCGCCACCCCCCAACCCTCTGGCCGCTCGAGGGTACGGATTCACCTGGTCTGCCGATCAGAGGCGACAACGCCATCTCGACAGAACCAGAACCCTACGGGATGAACCCTCGTTGACCAGTACCGCTGTTTACACAGCGAACCTTTCCACTGAGCAGGGCCGGCGAGAACATCACTTGGTGTCCCGGCGCCATCAGCGGTCGCCACGAAGGTCACCCACTTCGTCGCCTGAGCGCTCCAAGCCTCCCGTTATGTTCAGTGTAGATCGCTCCCTTGGAACTGGTGATCGCCGTCGGGCTCCACAACGCGAGCGTGGCGAAACGCCCCGCGTTGACCCCACAGACCCTAACCCTAACCCTAACCCTAACCCTAACCCTAACCCTAACCCTGAGGCATCAGTACTGGCAGCACTGGATGAGGATGAGGGAGAGGAGACCCAGTGGACCTTCAACCCACTCAACACCCCCTGGCGGAACACTCCTCGACCGCGGGTACCGAGAAAAGCTCCGGTGGAGCGTATGCGAGCCTTGAGGCAGCGGATTCAGGATGTAACGCTACCCGCGGTTTCACACCCTCTGGACGACAGTGGGGAGGAAGGGGGTGGAACTTCAAAACCTGGCCCAGCTTCAGAACCCCCACCTTTTAAACTTCGACCTGAGGTGTTTCCTTCGACGTCTCGACCAGCAGCGTGTCCAGCCTTGGCAGAGAGGGCGTCCTTAAGCGCAGAGAGCACTACGAGTGCAGCGCGCAAGCGCACTGGAAAACCTCGCAGCAGAACTCCGAAGACGGTACGAGACCGACTGCAGCATGAGGCAGAGGTTACGAGGCTGGGAGATGAACCACCAGGACTTCGAGCAGAGTCACTGGCGGATCGCACGCGTGCTTGGAGAGAGATGACGCACCCGGAGCACATGGCCGCGGCAGCGCTGGTAAAGGAGAATGAGAAATGGAGAAATGCATGGGTACCAGAAGGGTGGCGCAGATATCGCCGCCGCTGGTACAGATGGCATGGGAAGGTCACCCCTGACCTAACGATAACCGAAGGAGCAGTTCAGCTATCTCTGGAGACCGAGTGCGGTACTATCCCAGGTTCTGGTGGAGATGTAGGAATTCCAGACGCATGGTGCAGTCTATACAGGGTGCACCAATGGAACCAGCGAGAAAGGGAAGCGGCGGAGGAGGCTGCTCACCTGGCTCTACCCTCAACAGCAAGTGGTGATTCACTCTCCCTGGACTCAGCGGAACCATCAGATGCGAATCCCGCGACAACTCTGGATTTGACCTTATCTCCATCCAGTTCTCAGCCCGCAACTTCTGGGGACATTTCTGACCTCGAGGACTCCCAGCGGTCGCTCAACTTCACGCAGCAGTTGATGGAGCGACAGCTGGCCGCCGCCAGATCGGAGAACAACCCAAGTGTGCTGACAACGGTGACAGAAGGAGTGGAGCCGACTCCCCTGAAAACCATCCAGGAGGAAACCCACCTGGAACTGCTACTGACCATTCAGAAACAGCAACGCCATCGTCTGCGGCCGATCCTGGAAGGTAATGAAGCAGTGGCAGCACCAGCGAACGTCACCAACGCCCAGGCGGCACCGCGGGAAGAAGCACCCCCCTCGTTCACTCAAAAGTCCGAACCAGAAGACAGCGCTGGGGAGGAAGAGGAGGAGAAGATGTCCATCCAACCTCTTCGCTCTTACCCTCTGGAAAGCCGCACGCAGAGCCGCGCCAGACGACGCGCTCAGGGACAAGAGCGACGCGCTAAGGAGCGGCAGCTACAAGCAGATCGCGACCTCGAAGGTGGATGGTACTTTGGTCCGGATCCTCGTTCGCAGCCTGCACCACCGCGCACAAGACCTATCCGGTCTAAGCAGCGCGTACCTTTGCATCACCCAGCGCGAGCAGCCATCTGTGCACATCTGCGACGCGATGGTCAAGTAATGTGGAACCAGGACAGTCAGCTGACTGCGATTCGGGACAAAGAGGGAACGCTGCTATTGGTGTTCTGGGCTTTGCTGAAGGGACAGCGAGTGCGCGTGCTGGTGGATTCGGGTGCCTCGGATGAATTCATCTCCAGTGAGTGCGTCAAGAGATTGAACCTCACAGTCCGCGCTAATGGGATGCCGCTGAACGTTACCCTCGCGGATGGGTCAGTGCAGACCTCTGCGCAAGTCGCTTACGGCAAGCTGACCGCCGAGACTTCCGAGGGGACTTACTCCGAGGTCATCAAGATGCGAGTACTTCCTTTGGGCATCAAGGTGGACATTGTACTCGGAGGAAGGTGGTTGAGACACCTCTCGCCGGTCACGCTTGACTATGATGGGTGGGGATCAGTCAAGTTTCGCCAGCATGGCAAATCCGTGCGGATACGGGGATGTTCGCCAGGGCGTAGCCCTACACGCAAAGGCGAGAGAACCGCGATGGCTCTGGAACCGATGGTAATGTTATCAGCAGCTCAAGCGACCAAGGAGATCAAAGCCTATCGGCGCAGATATGCGGGAATGGACAGTGCCGCGACACCCCACGACATCTTAGTGGCCTATGCGACACCTCTGGTAGGGACTTCGATGTTATCAGCGGTGGCCACCAGCGAGAATTTGGAGGACCCTTCAATCTCCCCGAGTGGAGAAAGAAGTTTCAGAAGCTGATCGAGTCCTTTTCACCTCGAGTAATTCGCGAAGCGCTGCCCAACTTTGACGCCCTGCGAAAAGATGAAGTGGCCCATGTGAGACTGCAAGAGGGATGGAATGGCATCGCGCCCGCTAAGAGGCCCTACAAGAT
Source organism: Cymbomonas tetramitiformis (assembly GCA_001247695.2). Lineage (NCBI taxonomy): Eukaryota > Viridiplantae > Chlorophyta > Pyramimonadophyceae > Pyramimonadales > Pyramimonadaceae > Cymbomonas > Cymbomonas tetramitiformis. The sequence goes on along the minus strand of LGRX02003053.1, from coordinate 1,127 downwards.
GTCCATGGTGGAGCTGACTCAATTGCGAGAACGCCTGGATGAACTCCTGAGCAAGGGCTACATCAGACCTTCCTCAAGTCCGTTCGCTGCACCAGTGCTGATGGTTCCCAAGCCTGGGAAACCTGAAGTACTCAGAATGGTCTGCGACTTCCGAGCCATCAACAGCTTGACTGTCAAGGACAAATATCCACTTCCCGACATTCAGCAGTTGTTCGACTCCATGCATGGGGCCAAGTACTTCTCCTCCTTCGATGCGGTCGATGGATTCTGGCAGATGGCTATGGCGTCTGAGGATGTGGAAAAGACGGCGTTCACTTCTCCCTATGGCTCGTATGAGTGGTTGGTGATGCCCATGGGGTTGACCAACAGTCCTTCCTGCTATCAGAGACGCATGCAGCGCGCTCTGGGACATCTTCCTTTTGTAAGAATATTCCTGGACGATTGTATCCTCTTCAGCAACACCTTTGAGGAGCATCTTTCCCATCTCCAGCAATTTCTCGAAGTCTGTGAGAACCAGGGTATCTACCTCAAAGAGTCTAAGTGTCAACTATTGCAGACCCAGATACGCTTTCTGGGGCACGTGATCTCACGGGAAGGAAGTCAACCTCAACATGACAAGCTGGCCGCCATCAGGGACTGGCCCGCTCTGGAAAACGCCACGCATGTGCGCCAATTTTTGGGGTTGGCTGGGTACTACCGGCGGTACATGCTGGGCTTCTCTGAAGTAGCACAACCCTTGACTCAGCTCACCAAAGGGGATGTCGCTTGGCTATGGGGACCCATTCAGCGTTGGGCCTTCGAGGAGATTAAGAAGGCGTTATGTTCTTCCCCCACTCTGGCGCTACCCGATATGAAAGCGGCGGCCGAAGGACGGCATCCTTTCGTGGTACAAACTGACGCCAGTGGAGTGGCACTAGGGGGAGTACTGATGCAAGACGTAGGAAATGGATTGCAACCTATCGCCTTTGAGAGCAGCCAGTTTAATGGAGCCGAGCAGAACTACCATGCTGGCGAAAGAGAACTCTGCGCTCTCCATCACTGCACTACGCAAACTTGGCGACACTACCTCATTTCGACTGAGTTCCAATTGCAGGGTGACCACAAGCCCCTAGTCTGGTTAATGGCAC
>LGRX02003052.1:78322-121949 GCA_001247695.2 Cymbomonas tetramitiformis | reverse complement strand
GTGTGTCATCGGTCATTTTTCTTAAGTGTCATAGGGTGGGGTGTGTGTCATCGGTCATTTTTCTTAAGTGTCATTGGGTGTCATTTTTCTTTAAATATCCAGCATATAGCTTTCTTACACGTGTGCATATCTCCTACATTCCAGCCAATCACGTGCTTACATTTGGATAAGATTATTAAGTTTTCTTAAGTTATCCTTGAGCCATGTGGACAATATCCTCCTACCAAGAAGCTTCCACGTAGTTACATTTTCTTAAGTTCTCTTAAGTATAATTCTTAAGTATACTGTCGGCCAATAGCTAACTGCCCCGATTTAAATATGCATAGTGTGGGTTTATATCGAAAACTTAAGAAAACTTAAGAAAAACTTAAGAAAACTTAAGGAAACTTAAGAAAACTTAAGAAAGTACTTGCAGATGTGCATGCCGGTGTCCGAGGCACCACGGCTCAAGCCCGCGTAGTGTGCACGCAAACCGACATCGTGCCCTACCGGGTAGGTGAAGGGCTCTGGGTCGTCACGCACCAGTGGCTGGTCGTGCTGGTGGCACAGGTGAGCAAATTCCTTGTCGTTGTCGTCGTCGAAAGCTGTCTGGAAAGCCGAAACCACCTCGTCCAAGTCCATGGCGGCATTACGAAGTTCCACATCACACGAACCACACACCTCCGGGCAACGTGCTGTGTCATGAAAGTGTCCATCCAGGGCACAGGGGGCACTCCTGAACGAAGGCCGAAGATGCAGAGTGAAAGGAAATGCACCGTGCCGCTTGCGTAGGACGCGATTGCGACCAATTCCCACCTTTGGCGAGCGGGGAGGCCGCAAAGCGGTGCTTCCATCCCACTCGACGGTCGCGCCCATGAAACTTCCCGTCGGGCCGACCAGGGAAGATATCTTCCTGGGATTGGCCGGCCCGGGGCCGTGTCACGGAGGCCCGGGCCGAAGGCGGGCCGAAGGAAAAGTTGCGGATGGGCCGAGTCGCATTGAGGGAAAAATCGATAAATTTCCAAAATTTTATCGATTTTTGACAAATTGTCATACTTAAAATTATAATTTTGCGCATGCGGCGGGCAATTTTGGGTTCGGGCCGAGACGGGCCGAAATGTGGCCGAAGTAAATTCCCAATGCGGGCCGAGTCACCTCCGCGGAAGATATCTACCCTGCAAGGAAGTAGAAGAATTTCTGGTTCGCTGGACTGGGTACTCTAATGCTCATGACTCCTGGAAGACTCGTGAGTCGTTGAACTACGGGGGTGAACTCGAACAGCTCACAGAGTTCGAACAACTGAGACTATCACGAGAAGGACAAGCCCGTGAAAAAGCCTTACAGGAGGTCAGAATGCAGCGGAAGCAAAGGCGGGAACGCGCCAGAGCTCTAACCTTCCTGGACACCTCTGATGAAGGGGAACCCACTTCTCTGGACAACTGCATACCTTGGGAACAATACTGTCGCTCCTCTGACGCCTTTGTGACGCATCTGGCTCTTCTGGACTCTGTGGTCTCGACACGCGAGTTGCGACTACTAGTACTTTTCAGTGGTACAGGTAGTGTGGAGAGAAGTTTCCTGTCATGTTATCCGAAAAGCACCGTGGTCACCGTCGATCATGATCCTCGCTGGCAACCTACCTACGCTGAGAAGGTTCAGGACTGGGACTTCAAGCGTTACGCGCCTGGTTACTTTGACGTCATCTGGGCTAGTCCACCGTGCACCGAATACAGTCAGGCTAAGACCACTGGGGTGCGACAACTGCGACAGGCTGATGCCTGTGTACGCCGTACGCTCCAAATTTTTGACTTTCTCAAACCCAAGCATTGGTTTATGGAAAATCCGATGGGCAGGTTTCCCTTTGCGCTGCGATTTCGACCCGTAGTTCGCCGGTTACCTACCCCGTTGTATTGCTCTTGCTGTATGTATGGCACTGGCTACCGCAAGCCTACTTGCATCTGGACGCAGTCGCCTCCTCCAGTGGACCTACGGTACTGTACGATGGATACTCCTTGTCTTCACCAACAGACTCTGGGATCACATCCGGAAACTGCTCAACTGGGACCTCATCCGGGGCAACAAGGAGCGGGAGTCTCCACTGCTGTATACCCTCTGCCCTCTGGATTGCTTCGTCAACTCTTCGAGCACCTGTTCGATCAGAAAAGCATATCACGCATCCATACGCGTGGCTGATCTGTGTCTGGATCTTAGCTGCTGTACAAATGACTCTGAGTTATCATCTCTTTGTACTAACAAGCTAAGAGGGGAGGAGTTGTGCCAGGGAACAATAGCCATGCCAAGCCATTCGATTGGCACATGTGTTTTGATTGATGAGTTGTTGATCCATGGTTTTCCCCCAAATTTAAGAGAAGCTGGCGCACAAGTTGTTGCCAGTGTCTGAAGGGAAACATCAAAGCAAAAGGATTGCCATTTGTGCCATTCAGGCATCGAATTCAATAACAGCAAAGCCGAGTGAGTGAGATCCGCCACTCTAGCTATTTGCCCGTCATTCTTTCCAGGTTCATGACAAGAGACAATTCATCAAAGTCATACACCTATGCATAAGTCACATGTATGGTTGCACAGTTTGTATCCGAATGCAATCCCATAGAGGTTAAGCATCTAGACAGCAACTCTGGCCAACAAAAAGCCTTCCTGTCTTCGGATATCTTGAGCATTCTCATTTCCAACTCCATTGTGGTCAAGGAAGCATCATGCCTGTGCCTCGCCGGGACGCTGATCCTCAAAGCCGCACACTTGAGGCGAGCCTTACGAGATAGTGACATTTGGCCTGTGGGGCGTCAACCCCTTATCAAATCCTGAACACTTGTTAACACCTGGATAAATTTATCATGATGCAACTTAAGTGGGATTATAAATTCCACATGATCATATTGTCTACATATGCTGAAGGCATAACTGCCGCATATGGTCACTATAGGTCGCAGCTTCTATAACATTGTGGCTTCTGAGTCAAAAGCTGATAGCCGATGACTTTTGCCAATAATTGCCGACCGAATAATAATCAGGGCTGCATCCCAAGAACTGCAGGGCTGCATCCCAAGAACTGCAGGGCTGCATCCCAAAAACTGCAGGGCTGCATCCCAAAAACTGCAGGGCTGCATCCCAAAAACTGCAGGGCTGCATCCCGGGAACTGCAGGGTTACATCCCTAACATTTTTACCCTGCATCAAATTGATATGACAGGAGCGGGAATTGATCCTTCCTTGCTGAGGTGTAGTGAGCCTTGTACAAATCATACCCTTACACAGATACGCATATGCGGGTACCAATATCTGTGAAAAACTGCTAATGCTACCTTTGCCAAAACCGAGGTTTGTCATCGGATTCTTGGCCAGTCATCCGAGCTACCGGAGATATCGACTGAGGTAGACGGAGTTGTGATCCTAAGTTGTGCTTGACAAACATAACTAAAAAAAAATTCACATTAGTACGTGGCGAATCCATTCTCACTCATCGCGACAGATGTTCGTCAAGCGCGCGTACCGGACCAAATATTGAGGAGTTGAGCAGACCGGGTAAAGGATTATAAGTCCAATCCCGTTAAGCAGGGCCACTCCGTTTGCATTAAAACAAGCCCCAAAATCGGGCTCCCCGTTGCCGCCTGTGAACCTCCATAGTAGCTTCAGGAGGGGAGGAAGGTTGGGTGCACTATATATAACTGTGGAAACATGTACCCAAGGGTTTTCGTCGATCAGTCATATATATAAGGCCGATTATCGTTCGTTAAATCGTCGATCATCGTTCGCAAAGGCGTCGACGGCAAGCGCAAAAATATCCGTAACGTAAACCTCGGATACCTTGAATCGTCACTCTGAAATACGATACGCAATTCATGGAACCTTGAAACGTCACTCTGAAATACGATACGCAATTCATGGGGGCTACATCCTAATAACTGTAAGGCTAAATGCCTATCTCGGGAAAAAAATATCAAATTAATTTTTCAATTCGAAACAGCGCGCGTAGTGACCCGTAAAATTATCGAACCCACAGACGCGACAGGTCGGTGAAAATAAACTTGAGAATGCTTAGTTTCGAAAAGTACACAACTTACATTTTATACAAACAAATTCAATAAATATTTGTACCAGTCTAAACAAATTATAAAGGTCACCTACCTCTCACAACTGCGTGCGGTACAGAGTTGCTCAAAACGTTCAGAGTTACTGAACGGCCTACAACAGTTACAGCTCGGCTGAGTCCAGAGGCGGGGACAATCGAGCATATAAAAAAGCGTCCAATGAGAGCCTGGAGTCCCGCCAGGAATGTCTGCAGGGACAATCATGGTCCGCGGTGTAATCCACTCGTTACCAGCACGGTCGGGGTAGTCTCCATCGCGCGCCATCAATTCAAAAACTAAATGAGACCGGGTGCGACGAACGAAGCGCCAACTGGCGAACCCGGCGTCTGTTCTTCCAAAGTTGCGCACGTTGTAATGAGTCGAAAGGCGCCACTGCTCAAGCTGACAATCATTGCAGCGCAAGTGTTGAATGCGGTGGGTTGCAATCATCTCCCTGTCGTGAGCGCCTGCAACAAAGTAGTCAATAAACCTATACAAGGAAGGCATATTTTTGATAGTTTTCCACCCGACAAAGTGTTAACGTGCTGGCGCGTTCTATGTTTTATGTCTTGTGTTTTCTGTCTGTGTTGTGTCTTCTAACAGTTCAATTAAATTTATTTATCAAAAATTATATTAATTTATTATAATAATTAAATAATAAAAAAGACTAAAGTTTCCTCACAGTTAAAAAATATTTTTCCGAATCGAAACCGCGCGCGCTGTGACCGTTAAAGTTGTCGAAACTGACGACTCGACCGACCGTCTGAAATTTTCGCAAAGCCTGAAAAGAAAATATAAAGTAAAGTAAAACTGTCAGGGTTATGACCGATGACATATGTGTCATACATGTCATACGTGTCATACCTGTCAGACATGTCATACCTGTCAGACATGTCATAACATGTCATGTCATGTCATGTCGTGTCATGTCATATATTATAATGACAGACAGTCGTCAGTACGGTCGACTATGACATGTACAGTCATACCATCTGTCATTTACTCAAGGTGAGACTTGAGTGACACCTGTCATCGAGAGGCCAGGTTGTGGCATTGAGATGACAAAGCAAGATGAAGTCTTGAAGAACCGAAAGTGTTCGGAGAAAACTCATCTTCGCTTCTAGCATGTTCTGAACAAACATGCGAGTATCATATGGCTTATTCGTTCAGCCGATACTGATTGGTCAACCAATGCCTTGGGTTCACAACCCAATAGTGGTGGTATCTATGAGATACGGGGCATTGCGTAAATGAGGTAGCGTTGAGCTACAACAGTCACTTCTGGCTACTGCCCCGCAGTCCTTGTGGTAGGACCAAATCGACGATTTGGTCCTACCACGAGGACCATTGTTCCGATAATTTAATTGACCATCTCCCGTGATTTGTGGTGTCTAACCAATGAAAGGTGGTATATATAGGTCCTATATTAATTTATTCGAACGCTGGTTTGGCCTATATCCATCCCATATATCCATGACGAACGCATTTCAAACCTCTACGCTCAAATTTTTCAAAACGGATTTTTTGGAACATTCAAAATGTGGCAAATTAGTGACTCATCTTCAATAATTGTTTACCAATCATATATCAACACTACACCTGCGCGGATACCATCAAATTGAACCTATACATATGTCCCAATCATATTTGGGCGGTAGGCCCGGTTGGAATGCATATATTGGCTCGTTGGCTCGTTGGCTTCCCCTCTAATATATTGGCTCGTTGGTTTCCCCCTAAAACAGTGGTCACGCGAGCTGACCATCCAGCCATCATAATTGCTTGCTAGAGGGCATATATCGCAAGGTTGGTGTGTGCGGCACATTAAATCTTCAAGTATATATGTATTGCGAATTTCTGAAAGTCTAACATCATCCAAATATCTTATTTTTCGACTGGCGTGTACACTTTAGAATGGATGAATGCCAATTTCTAAAGTCCAAAATTCACTAAATTCGGAATTTGCATTGTGTTGAACATGCGCCATGCTGAAATAGAGCGGAAATGATGATGAGGGTGCGAAGTAACCGATTCAGTTATCTTATTTGGTCATGCATAATTTGCAAGAAATCATTCATAATAAGTTTCGAAAAAAGCACTAGGTTGGGAGTATTGGCACAACATTATCTATCACACATATATCATACCCCCAAGCGTGCCTGGAAAAATACTCAAAACAACACAGCTACAAGTGATTGTTTGTTTGTACATGGTAGGAAAAAGTTCTTCACAAATAGCATTCAACCATTATTTTGTTTCAATGTGGTCTATGGAACTTCATCATGTGTACTTTTCATTCCACTCCATACCCCAAAGCCTTCCGCACCTCATATGTGCTCAAAACCAAGATTTTTTCGTAAATACTAGCTCTTATGATATTTTTTCTAAAATCCAAAATTGCGACGTTCATTAATAAAGTCGTGGTGCGGTTGGGAGACCTTCAAAACATGGGTATTACATACCCCACAACCACCCGCTAAGCGAACACAGCCCAAAAACAGCGATTTCCAGCCCGTTCAGATGAAAAAAATCTCCAAAAATCTCAAAATATAATTTTTATTTTTTTTACTAATTTTGCCTCTTACAAGGTCTAGTGACTTTATAAACCTTAAAAATGGTCATTATCACCCATTATGCATTTTCCGACGCGGGGGTATGCGACGGCTCCATTGATGCTCGCATGCTGTTCAGTGCATGCTTGAAGCGAAGACGTGTCTTATCAGAACACTTCAGTTCTTCAAGACTTGTCTTGATTCGCCATCTCGATGCCATATACTTGGCCTCTCGATGACAGATGTCACTTACTTTAGGTGGATGCCAGACATTCTGACTGTACATGTCATAGTCGACCGTACTGACAATACTTGACGATTCTATGTCATTATGACACATGACATGCCATGACATGACATGACATGACATGTATGACAGGCATGACATGTATGCCACATATGTCATCGGTCATATCCCTGACACCTAGCTTGGGATCACACCTAACCACATCGGACCCACCTTGTTCTCACGTTTTCTTCAACTCGCTTTGAATATGCATACAAAGTTTGAGCAGCATCGGGTTGGGATAAGCTATAGACTGATTTTGCTTTTGGGTTTATGGCGTCTTCTTCGCGACCTCTTGGGGTGTGGACGTCAAGGTTGGGCATGCCAACCTTGCTTGGGTTCGAACCCAACCACATCAAAGGCATCTCGTTTGCATATGTTTGTCTTCAATATTCATGCAAAGTTTTAGGATCATTGAGTTAGGATAAGCCTTTGGCAGATTCATCTTTGTGGGTTATGGCGCATTGTTTCCTTCTTGAGGTCGACCCAAAGCATGAAAAGCTTTGCAGCCGACGGGCTTTTCGTGCGTACTAGCGCAGGAAACTTGGCACTAATATTGCTGAGAGTAACATTAGTGCACCCTCTTAAGCGCAAAGACTTTCAATGAGTGTACACGGAATGGTCGCCTCTTGATAAAGAGCATTTTGGGTTTGGATTCAACGTACCCAAACCCAAAGATGCCAATCAGCCGAGGGCTTCCCGTAAGTTCTAGAGCACGAAACTTGGCATAAATACTTCCAACGTATGCACCTTCAAGTTACGTGAAGCTCAAGGCTTCAAGTTACTTGTGCGCGAAACGAGCAATATATTTATTTCTAAGGCAGATTTATTGGGTTTGGGTTCGAACGTACCTAAACCCAAAGATGCCAATCAGCCGAGGGCTTCCCGTGCGTTCTAGCGCACGAAACTTGGCATAAATACTTCCCACGTATGCACCTTCAAGTTACGTGAAGCTCAAGGCTTCAAGTTACTTGTGCGCGAAACGAGCAATTTATTTCTAAGGCAGATTTATTGGGTTTGGGTTCGAACGTACCCAAACCCAAAGATGCCAAACAGCCGAGGGTTTCCCGTGCGTTCTAGCGCATGAAACTTGGCACAAATACTGCCAACGTATATATATATATATTTGAGTTACCTGAAGCTCAAGGCTTCAAGTTATTTGTGCGCAAAACGAGCAATTTATTTCTGAGGCAGATTTATTGGCTTTGGGTTTGGGTTCGAACGTACCCAAACCCAAAGATGCCAAACAGCCGAGGGCTTCCCGTGCGTTCTATCTAGCGTACAAAACTTGGCACAAATATTGCCAACGTATATATTTTTGAGTTACCTGAAGCTCAAGGCTTCAAGTTACTTGTGCGCGAAACAAGCAATTGATTAATAATAATAATAAAATAAAATAAAAACATTTACGCTAGCAGAGGGGACAAAGTCCTGGGAGTGCGGTAACCCTGCAGGGCGGGCTAGTGAAGACACAAGGGGCTACTCCCATTGCTACAACGCGCCCAAAAAGGGCTCGACCCGCTTTATCGGCGGGGTCACATATAGAGAAAAGGCACAGGGCTAGCGAAAAAACTCTAGAAGATGGAGAAGCAGCCGTGGTCGGGAGGGTGGTGGGGTGGCTGAATCTAGGCGGCGGGGGAAGGAGGTCGGAAACTGGGGGGTTGTTGAAGACGCAGAGGAAGGTGGTCGGGGGGATGGGAGGGGGGGCAGGGGGGCCCTCCCCTATGAACCACGGCGGAGGCCGAGAGTTTTCACACCCAGCCCCAATCCAATCTTTTTACCAGGATTTTGTAATTTATTGCAAAAGGGTTTGAAGGAACCCATTGGATTGTTGCACCGCTTCTTCTTCTGTCATTGTTTCGTCACCTGTGATATCAACTGTTCGTGGGTCGTTGTTTGAGGAAATAGGAGTGTTTGCCATAAAAAATGTCACGCCTATTTTTGGTATGGTGTCTGCACATTCTTGAAAGTTTTTTACGAAGTGGCTTTGTCTTACCACAGGAAACACCTATCGTGTTGAGAACTTTACTGAAGAGGGGAGGGAGGTACCTCATGCGTGTGAGAACTTTAGGCCATTTCACAGTGTTCATGAAGGGCTTGGAGTTGACATTGGTGATTATCGTGTCGTGATGGCCTCCATAATAGGATTCGATATCATTTTGATGGTATGAGGGACCACAGGTGGGCCACGGACATAGTGAAGAGGGAAGTACCTTGTCTCTTTCCTTCACAATTTCATCCCAGATATCCGAACTAACTCCTGTGTGTTCCAGTCTCTTTTTCGTGACTTTGGATTTTGGACTCAGAACATTCAAAAACCATCTGGCTATTTTTACCTGTGTGGGCCGCCGGTCGAAGACTGGGTGTGTATCACTAGGTGCACTACAGTATCAATGGCTATTATGACAACATCCGAGTAGTCGTCCTTATAACATCCGCCCCTTGGGAGGACGTAAGGATCATCACCCGTCCAATAGCCATGTGGGATAAATGGGATGGTGTTATGCGGGGATCTGAAGACAAGTTTGAAACTTTTATCAAACCATCTTTTTTGGTTTTGGGGGGACAGCGGAAGAATCCATGTTCCTGAAAATCCAGAGACAATGTTATTAGCTGCTTTATGACCCATCTCGAGTGTGGTCATTACAGCCGAAGATTTACCTTTATCTTTCCCATTAAAGGGAGGGTTACCATACACATTTCTACCTATGCCTGTGATCGGGTCAACGTAGGCATCCCAAGAGAGACCATCAAAGCCAAATTTCCCGTGATGGTAAAGGGGCCTGAGAGCTTTTTTCATCCTTGCAGTGGGTATGCATCTTCTAGAGTGAACTCTAGGGTGGGCATTAAGAGGGTTTGAGAAAAGTTCACATACATTTTTGTACAGCATTCTGTCGTCCACCAAAATGTCTAGAAGGCACCTTCTTATTGCGTAGCAGTTTTTAGGGTCGCCCGATTCGAACTTACATGCATTGAGTGCTTCATGGATATCGTGTGCTCTATTTGAGTACTCCGTAAGTGAGCATGGGCTTTCTTTGTTGGAAAGGTGATGCCATGCCAAAAACTTTCAGAACTCCTTCTTTTGGACATATTGGAGTTCAGGATATTTGACTGTTCCCGTGCCAGAGTCTATCTCCGGTTTGGCAGTCACAGCGATGGTGTTTTTCTTCGAAATCGATGGTCGATACATGCTAGCTTCCGGAAGAGCATGTAGATACAACTCTTCACACATTTCCTGTCTAAGGTCCGCAAGCGGGAAGAGTTTTGCTGGCCGTGGTTTGATGTAAGCGGTGCCTGCACCAGGGTTTAAAAGTTTAGGCTTGCCAGAAATTTCTCCAGGTTCCTTCCTCATAATTTTCCTCAGTTCTTCATCCTGGTTGGATCTAAGGTCATTCAGACTGTTGGTATGCCTTGGGCACTCAAGTTGGATGTGTTCAAAGGTGCATTTGACATTTTGTTGGCAGTAGGGGCAGTTTTCATATTCAGTTTTTCCTAGTTTAAAGGACCGTGCTGGAGAGGCTTGAAGTCCTAGAAGTTCTCTGCTTCTGGAAGCAGTAAATTATTTGGGTGTAATTTTAGAGATGTCTTTGATGGGGGTAATGTTATTCTCATTGAGCATTCTAAGATACTTTCCTTGAGACTGCAGGGCTCTCCAGTTATGATAGTGTGAGAGTCGTTGAATCCTTCTAATATGATTGCGGATATCACCTAATATAGGTACCTCAAAAAAGAACAACGAGAAAGGCAGTTTTTCGGCAGGGTCGTAGCGGGAGATGTCTGAACATCCCCCTCTGAAAGAAGCTCTTTTAGCGGTGCGGTTCACTCTGTCATGTATTTTGTCATTGTTGTGTCCCCTGATCCATTTGAGGATAATTTTACTGTGGTCTTCTTCACTGTAGAAGCCAAGTTCCTCTAGCAGTAAGCGGACAGCCTGAACATCTCTGCGGTTGGCCTCTCGTAACTTGTCACGAGCATCCATTGATCTGCCGTCCTTCGTCACAGCAGAAATTGCAGCCATGGAGTCAATGGTATTGCCTGCCAAACTTTGCCTGAGGTTTTTTTATACCACGTTGACTCACCATTATTGGATCCTAGTCGATAAAAATAGGGGGTCATGTTGCAAAATTCTACGCTATAAATTTCAACAAATGGCAGCTTTGCAATGAAAATTTAAGTATGTTAAATATGGAAATTGTGATACAATACTTTTAAATTCGTGAGATCACGGCACCCTACCCTTAATAATCCTGGAAATTAAATTCACGATGACACGCGAGATGATGCGAGACGATATGACCGTCACGCTGGTTCAGATTATTCTTTTCGGGACTGAGACGGAAACCACGTTCGAGTTCCAGCGCGTATAACCCTTCCCATATTCGAAATTCGGTAATTAAACCTGGAAGCGCTTTCGCTGGAAGCGCTTTCGCTGGAAGCGCTTTCGCTGGAAGCGCTTTCGCATTTTTTGCTCTTTTCCCGCATTTTCCCAATATTTCCTGATATACATATATCCCTTTGGCAACATTGTAGATTGTTATAATCATTTTTCGAGGGACGGTATAAAAATTTCAGTTTGCATTTTAAAATTAAAATTGAAATTTTCTATTCTAGGATTGTCACTTTTCTATTCCTAAATAATAATGTTTCGAACGTCACGGCCCGCATCCATATATTCCATCGGCCCGCATGCGGCCCGGAGTGGTGAGCTACGGCCCCGGGCCGGCCCGCCACGGTAAGAAAAAGAAAAAGAAAAAAGAAAAAATGTGACTCTTCCTACTGGAAGCGTGATATTTGAAGGTGCACAGCTGTTACGCCTGCCCCTAGTCACATGCACAATCAAGGCGGCTTCTTACTGTTTTTTAGAGCCTTCTCCTTCTCCGACCTGCTGTGTGAAATCAACATCTTGGCAGCCCATTCCACCGCGATGCTACTGATTTTCTTGAGGAGGGCTTCCGCTTCCTTCTTGTTGAAGCCGAGGTGTTGCGTGAGAGCCCTTGCGTTGTGTTCATATACCGACCCCGTGGTTCCGAAAACCATCGGGTGAAAGAACACTTTATAGCCTTTGGATCTGAGTAGCTCCATAAGGGGCTCATACTTGTTGAGTTTATCGTGAAGGGACACATACCAGCGAGTGTCCCACGTGAAGGCCACCTCTATGAGGTGGATTTCTCCCACATCCTCCCTGTGGGTGTTTTCCGGCCTGCCTGGGGGGGCGTCCCTGACGTCCTCTGCACCCTTGATCATGACAATATCTACAAAGTGTGGTATGTCGTCTGGGGGGTCCTTCGCCCCCGGGTGGTCCCTTCCGTCCCTACGGCACTGACCCCTTCTGAGTACGAAGTCCGGTATCGGGCGGGTACATTTGTTAGTCCCGTCTAGCCCAGCGTGGTGCGCGATCCAGATCGGACTGGCGCCCGTTCGTCCCTTCCTGATCGCTTCGTAAAGGGTCCTTGCCACTTCGTTGTGCCTGGCTGTGGCCATGTTCATGCTGGTCTCGTCTTTGCATCCAGCCAGCCTGTGTGCCGGAGTGTCCCTCCTCCCGCAGAGGGCGCAGTCCGGGACCGGATATTTGTTCGGCCATATGAGGTGCTTTCTGGCAGTCGTCATGAGGACCCCAAACCGGCACCTTAGAATCAGGGACCTGAGCGTCGGTGGAGTAACCTTCCAGAAGTGATTGGATATTCCTGGTATCGTCTTGTCCTGGAGAATTTCCCGCGGGGGCTCCTCCAATCTTCTTCCCATGTGTGTCTCGACTGCGGCAGCGTCTGCGTGGCTTGTGGCGGCCCTGTCTCCGTTTCCCCGGTGCATGGCCTCCCGGTCCCTGTTTCTCTTTCTTTTTCTCTCTGGGGCCGCCTCCTGGTAGGCGTCTATCGCTTGTTGTGGAACGTCCGTCAGGTTCTGGAGTTCCGACTCTCCCAGGTCCATCTCCATCATCGAGCGGCACAGACCGTCAATTGGGTCCTCACGTTCTGCCTCCTCGATCGCTTGCATCATCTCTCTGTCTGGCGAGTTCATGGCCCCCCTCTCGCCCATGTCCAGAGGCGGCCCCCGCGTCTCATCGAATTCCCAGAGTAGGTCCCACTCGTCCTGAGTGGTCACTTGATCCCGCGGGTGTTCCTGTTCCTGGTCGCCCGGCTCCCGTCGCTCCGGCGGGTCGTCCTGGCTCCAGGAAGCGTGCTGGAGTTCCTCCAGGAGCATCGGCTCCTGGAGATTCTCCCCTGGTGTCCCCATTTCCACGTTCTGTCGGCCCCGGTCGGGGCCTTGGGCTGGCCCTGGGGCGCCGGTCGTGGGGTTCTTTGTCATAGAGCCCTCTACTGGGATGGCTCCCTCCCGATTTCCCCTGCCGGGTGTTCCCCATTCTTCCCACGGGCTGCTCGGGGGCTGTAGCCATTTTCTCACTGACCTGTGTTGTGTCGATTTTAGTGCAATCCTTCCTGCCACATACCTTTCCACCGCCCCCTCCCCTTGCAGGGGCCTCATCGATTCACCATCTCGGGCATTGGCTACGAGCGTGTACATGGTTCTGTTGTCCCATGGGTCAATTTGGGTGGTGCCCTCCTGGTTTTCTGCTGCCTGTTTGGCCGCCTCATCTGCCTTGTCGTTGCCCTTTACCCCCGTGTGGCTTTTGACCTTCCTGAGTGAGACCTTCGTTCCCTGGCTGTTATGCTGTTCTACCAGGGAGAGTATATCCTCAAGCAAATCCCTGTGTCTGTGGCCCTCCATCGTGTGGGGTCTGGATAACATGTTGAGTATTTGGTACATACTGCAGAGGCTGTCCGTGCAGATTGCTATCTCGCCCGGTGTTGTGCATTCTCTGGCCCTGAGTGCCGCGTGGATCGCCAGGAGTTCCGCCCTGTTGATGGTGAGGTGTCCACCCGTCGACCACGTGCCCCTCCAAGTTCTGGGGTTTTCATCCCCTCTGGGGTCCCAGTAGGCCGCTCCCACTCTATGTAACCCCCCTTCTTCCTCTGGGTCCAGTCGCGACCCATCCGTATAGAGGAACGAGGTTGCATCCCAGGCTTTGTTGATTTCCTCTAGGGTTCTGGAACGTCCGGTTTTGTGCTTAATGGGACACGTGGGGAACCTCTCCCTTACTTCCGTGTGTCCCCTGTCCCTGTCTTGTCTGCTGAAGAGCATGGGAGTGCGCTCCATTGCTTTTAGCCATCTGGCCCTCGAGTCCTCTTTGATCTTGTCCAAAGGCCATGCCGTGTTCGCCGCATGGTACTCCGTGATCGTGACCTCGGCGAGTCCCCTGTCGCGCCATGTTTGTCTCATGGCCCTCGCCGCCTCCGGGGTGCGGTCTTCCTTGGGGACCTCACCCCCTTCGTTCCCCCATCCCTGTCTGCGCGACATGCTCGGTATTTCCCATTTTCTCATCGGGTGAGGGTCGAAGATCATGTCGTATTGACTAGTGTTCTCCATCGCGTTTTTGACCGCCGCCATGTCTGACACTGCGTCCGAGGTGTGGACCCTCGGGTTGGCCGGCCTGAGGTTCCGAATCGTGTGGTACTTACGGACCGTGCAGTACGTGCTGCGCTGCAGGGCCTTCCCGACTAGTTCCGCCGCCCCCTCTGGGTCCGGGCAGAATTTTTGCCATCCCTCTGCGTTGGCAACAACTAGGATCCTAACTCCCCAGTTGCTGTAGTCCTTCTTCGTGACGCCTGATACCGTGGTGCCTCCCCAGTGGTCTGGGGGAAGGAACGTAAAGCTTTTTCTTGGGATCACCCCAAATTCATGTATCCTAGTATCTCCATACCTCCTGCAGTATGCCTTGGCTGGCGTTCTCGTCCAGGCCGGGTAAATTCCTACCCCCAGTACCGGGGTTTTCGCCATGGTGGACATCAGGGCCTCCTGAAGCGCTTTGTCTAGGTCTGCCGCTGTGTACTCCGGATTGAACTCGAAGGCGCCCAGTTCTCCCCATCGGGTGTCCCATGCAGACCCTTTGGATCCGAAAATCTTGTCCCTGTCGAACTTGGAGCAGTATGTCGCCGTGTGGCTGTGTACGTTGAGCGGCGACGCGAATATCTCCGCCTGGATCCCGAAGGCCTCCTGGAGCGCTTGCATAATTTCTGGAGGGAGCGTCCAGTGATTTTGCAGTGCAGTTTTCTTGACTTCCTCCTCCTCCTCGCAGGAATATCTTTTGAGCAGGAGGACTACTTCTGTGGCGAATCCGTGGACTGTGCCCAGCTGTGGCTCCCGCTCCTCGAAGGACCGCCGTCGCTCTTCCCCCGCCCTTGTATGGGTCTGATCTGCGCTGTCCGTGCCCGCCGCGGCCACATATCTGTCGTAGAGCCTATCGAGTACCTCTTCTTTGAGGGCGCCTACCATCTTGCCCCGCTCGTCGTGCGCGAACACGTGGTGCCTGCCTGTCTCTGTCGTGAGCGTGCACTTGCCCGAGGGTGCTGCGTCCCAGTCTGGGTTAAAGGGTTCAGTGTCTATGTTGAGCTCGGTGACCCCCGGCCAGTAGTGGGCATGCCTCGTGGGAGCTCCTGACAGCGGTTCTCTTTCTGTGTGTCTCCGAGCCTGCTGTGCTTCCCGCTCCTTGTTGTGGAACGTGGCGGTCTCTCGTTCGGCTCGGCTCGGGTTCATTCCCGCAATTCCTCCTGTCAGCAGTGTGTCCTCTTCGACCCATGTCTCCCCTTGTGGGCGAATTACGGTAAGCAATATACCCTGTATTGGCCGAAGAACCGGGTAAGGTCGTGCACGGCGACAAAGTGTTCTACATCCGAACCTCGCCAAGAATTGATGTGCAAGCGTTTCTCCGGTCCTTTCTATTGCCACTAAAATTATGAAGATGGTTGCCTCGAGCGAGCCGACCACTTGGAGATGGTGGCATGGCGAGGTGAGCCCCCCCCCACCGTACCCTACCCACTGGGTATATTCGGGTGATCGTTAGGGTGTCGTTACCATGCCCACGCCGTGGTAACGCTGTCCTACCGGCATCCTGTGCTGAATATATCAGATTGACTGTACATTCACCGTTTGTGATAATCAGAATAGATAAAAGGTGAGAAATAGTTCCCGTTATATGTTCGGGGTCTAGGGTTCCGGGACTTACCCTATCCGAGGATTTTATTTTTAATCGCCCAAATTTTCTTTTGAAAGTTTTCCCAGTCCTCCCCAAAATTTCTTGCCAACCCTTGAAAAAGGCCCTATATTTTTCAAAAAATTTCTCGCCTCAAACAAGTTTCACCTTACCTTGAGCACGGCGTGGCGCTCTATATGACTCTAGCTGGTGAAAAGGGAGGTCACCATCGGATTCGGCATGGTTGCAAATCGTTAGCATCACACTCACCTTACCGGAATCCGGTCTATGGACCACGCTTTAGTATAATTGAGAGATAATATCTTAATATGTCGCGAAGTGATACCCACAAAGCGATATAATTGGTATAAGGCCCTCTAGCCTCTACCTTATATCAAAATCATGTATGATTCATATTTGATGTCACCAGTACGTACGTATATAGTATATTTGTTATCAACAACAACTTGGATAACAGGATAAGCGAGAGGATAACTTACAAGTAACAAGCTACCAACACAAGCGAGGGCCAGGTGTGGAAAATTCCAAAACATTAATTAGTTGTAACTTTTAACTTTTTTCTTATCTGGATTGCCTGGGAATTAATTCACTTTTACTTGTATTTTAGGTGTGGAAACATTAATTACTTTAATTATATATAAAATCATATAATTAATTTAATTATATACTTTATTAATATATAAATTGAACGTGTTCAAAAACGCGCCCGGAATTAATTAATTATAAAATCAATAAAAGGTCCACAGTATGTCGAGCCGTTCACTCGATGCGTGCCCAATGACCCCCTCCCTTGCGCGGCGTTCCAGATCCCAGATTATGCACGAATCTCGCGCGCGCAAAAAACATGTTATTCCTAACACACCTAAAAATAAGTATGCAAATTTTCGATGCTTGCGGTGTATTGCTCAGACCTCTACATCAAGCTGCTGGACAGTGACTTACGGGTCCGTAAGTCACTGTCCAGCAGCTTGAGGTGAAGGTCTGAGCGAGAACAGGTGAGCGGATTGTGTTTTGTTCGACGTGACGGAGGCTAGACACGTCATCATACCACGGATATGCGAATGGAAAATATAAAAATTGAATTTCACCAACAAATATTTTAGTGAATATAAACCTTTGGTATATTCACTACATCGCGGCCAGATTATTGGCTGAAAAAAAAAGGATTCCCACACGACTTGTATTTATTGGTCATAGAGACCACAGGCTTTCGCTGGAAGCGCTTTCGCGTTTTTTTGCTCTTTTTCCGCATTTCCCCAATATTTCCCGATATACATATATCCCTTTGGCATCATTGTGATAATAATTTTTCGAGGGACGGTATAAAATTTTCAGTCTGCATTTTAAAAGTAAAATTCTAATTTTCTATTCTAGGATTGTCACTTTTATATTCCAAAATAATAATATTCCGTTATAGTAGCATGCGTCATGTTACCTTTCATACAGAGGTACACGCGCAATGCATGCCGCGTTATGAACACATGCATGCAGGCATTCTTACCATCATTAGGACTTGTGTGGTGTTGGTGCCTCTTTTGAAAAACATAACAACGGATGCGAACCCGGACAGGGGATGGGACTGGTCTGGGATGCATGAAAAGAAGCCGTGACATATAATTATACCCTCGTATTATCTTGCTAGAAACTTCATTAAAAATATTCACATGTCCACTATTCGCGTGGAGCATATGTTATTATCTTTTTAGTAAATGTATATTTAACAACGACCATGCAACACACAATTACGCGACTTGGAACATCAAACTTACGCGTGCACCATAACAAATTTCATGTACACATGGACTCTTCTACTTGCACTACTATCACGAGCCCCTCAGCCGACTGCAATGTCAACAACAGAGCCAGAGTCAAGCCGTCTCCGACCACCGGTCCACGACTTTAGCCAGGCTCCGGCTCCGATGGAGCCTCGAAATTCCGGCTCCGACGTGTCCCGACTCCGTCGGAGCCGCGGGCAAGCAGTCTCCGTCTCCGGTGCAGCCTCAAAATTCAGGCTCCGCTCTGTCCCGTCTCCAACGGATCCGCGGAGCCGCGGCCTCCGTCTCCAATGGAGCCGGCGAATACTAGGCTCCGACGGAGACGGTCTGGCTCCGTTGTTGACACTGGCCGACAGGCACTCATCGCTTTACCCAGCCTGTATAAGTTTTTGTAGCAATACAATGTGTCATACCTTACATTTTCCTCGGTATAAACACAGTTTGATAGGGGCAAATGCTGCGAACCAGAACAATAATAATTCCTTATCACTAATCAATTACTAGTGAGTGAGTGCCATGCCTCAACAAACATGTACGTCATGGAACTTCATGTTACTAGATATTTATAATTAACATTGTTTTACCACAACGACGTACCTTACCGCGTGTTCATATATCATAGTATTGTCATGTTTGCTTTTATTTGACTACTCGTATATTGTGCATCATAACATCCGATTATCAGAAAGTTGGTGTTACCATTATGTCATATTATTTGTACATTATTCTACGGAAACTCGTGAATGCATCAGCACGCACCATTATCATGTATGTCCGTGTATATGTGCCGCCATGTTGGATAATGGAACGGGCACAACATATCACGGATATTTGTAACAGCTGGAGCATCTGGTGCATATTGTATGTGATTCACTCCTGATTGCTTGATAGGGACAGATTGTGCCAAAGCGTGCTGCTCTTGCTCGAGGCACCTTCGGCTTAACCACATCACCAGCATCACATGCTAGATGTTGTTATTAATCGGTCGTGCAGCAGCAAGCATACAATCACCATACGATAGCCTAATAACCTCATTATCATAACTCACTCCCTTGTATGAAGTTCCGCATGTGCACAACCTCCTCTTGATGCCGCTGCATAATGAAATGCACCTGCGTTCCCCGATGTGTTTTCATGAGCAATATTTGTCAATGAGCAAAGCGATGCACAACAAAAACATTATAGTATTCACTCTGGCTTGCCACCATGCATTGTGCAATTTGTACCAAGCAACAGCTGGGCATCCGATAATTAATAAATGAGACAGTGATAACCACAACGCGTCCCGGCGCAACGGGGATAGGATGACAATCATATGATCTCATACTTTACATAGGATGCTTATACGAGCATGCCATCATATTATAGTATTCACTCTGGCTTACCACAACACATTGTGCGATTAGTGCCAAGCAACAGAGGCATCCGATATTCAAATCAGACCATACAAGGCTGCATTGATTGGCGATTTATGGCAGTCGATGTATTTCATAATACATGGTAGTGACGAATCCATGGCACACGTCAGGCCATTCCCACACATCACATGTAACGCCCTGCTCTGCACACATAGGTAAGAGGCATTCCTCGTCGAGAGTAATCACAGAAATACGGCACTAGACTAGCATGATATTCGTTGTGCGTACGCGAATTATTTCTTACTAAATATATATTTTTTGAATACACCCTATTGCGCCGCGCACGGGAACACAACGCGCAAAACAGGGGCACGTAGTACGGATGTATGGATGTGTGGATGTATGGATGCATGGATGTATGAATGTATCAAATCTGGTCCACAACACTTGCATGCAACAAGCAACCTAGGCGTACAATATAATACACTGGTATGATTATATATATTTCAGGTGTAGAACAATGTATAGGTTGTTACCATGTCGCGGATAGAGATCATCCCGACAAGCTTATTGGATTCCACAACTGGCAGATGTCGAACTTGACTAGTGATCATCATCTCCATGCCTTTAGTCAGTTTATCGCTTGGCTTGACCGTCTTTAGTTCGTCCTGGCAACACAGACAAGCCAAATGTGTGAATGCCGTGACGACGTATGCCAACCGAATCCAACCCACACATCACCATGCAAGTGCAAGATGGGCATACGAGAGCAACGGCGCGGCGCACATACCCAACAAAGATATACGTACACACTCACAATTGTGTATACTGTGCGTATTTCATTACGTCACATATATTTTACATACACCCCGTCGCGCCACGCATGGGAACATACCACGCATAACAGGGGGACCCACACAAATGGGCCCTGGGAACCTTCAAGACAATAAATATTATCCATTGTTGCGGGGGGAATCACGTCACACACACACACACACACCCAAAGAGACACAAAGAGTCAAAGAGAGACATATCCCAAGCGCAAGACAGTTTGCCACTCTTTTCCACGCAATGATCGTTATGCCGAGTGCTTTGTGTGCGCGCTACTCTTCCGCATCAAGCGGATTTCTGAGGTATGCCCACGTATGTCATAACTTGAGATATTCAGGCCACTCGCATTTTGCATCCATACGCAGTCAAGTAGACCTTGCCCCCCGCAGTGGTTGCAACCATCCTGATTGTCTCCCAGGGCCTGCCTCTTCTTTAGTGGGTACTCCTAGTATGCTTATCACTGTCCCGAACGTGGTACGTACGATAGGAAGTATACAAAACATATATATACATATATAGTATTCATTCTGGCTTACCACCACTGTGCGATGTGTACCAAGCAACAGCGGCATAAACAAAACATATATAGGTAGGGTTTCACTTGGGTATGCAACACAATACCAATGCAAGTCATACAAATAAAAGTGTCCCTCAAATTACAAATATAACACATCATTCCTTTTTAAAGGCACTCTGGCTTAGGCTGCCCACGCTTTGCGCATAAGGGGGCGGGGGCGGTGACAAAGGACATTGCAAAGTCTAGGGGGGGTTCCGGAACCCCCCATGCCCGGAAAGCAAGTCTGTGTGAGGGGGGCTTGCGACCCCACCCCCTGCCATGAGCTGTAGTAAAGAAACCCCCCGAAAGGGGCACGACCCCAAAGCAAGCCAACCTTTTGAGGAAACCTCTTGAGGATCGCCCGCGACTGCTGCCAAGCGGAGGTGCACCCGCAGCAACATCCGATTGTGCAGTCTGCGCAACCTCCGTTGCCGAGAATGGTTCCTACATCGTGACAACTCGGTGCTATCACAAATTATTTAGGAGCAATTCGAGGCAGTCTGCTCACCTCCCCGCCCCTACCTTACGGTAAATTAGCTCATCACCCACTACAACCAGCTGGCGTTTATTACCCGGGAAATGAGTCCGTAGCTTTGCGGCTGCCTCCGAACGAATGGTTCCTTAAACGCGAGAACTCGCCAAGTTATCACGATATATGAACTAATTGAGGCAGGCTACCTCCCCGCCGTTCACACCGCCATCATCACCCAATACACCAGCCCGGCTTTATCCCTGCATGGGGCACTCCCACCCCACGCGCGTGATGGTGGTATCCGCGCGTGGGACACTCCCGCCACCCGCACGGGGCTGGGGGAGAAGGGGGGTCTAAACCCCCACCGCTCGAAAACGAAGTTCAGGGGGTCCATCACCCCCATGAAAGAGAAAACGGGTATGGGGGAGGGGTTGTTGACCCACCCGCCACCTAAAATCAATTTTAGGAGTAGGGGAATCGATGTCCTTTGCCCCCGCCCCTTTCTGGAAGCAAATCATGGCGGCCTTACTACAAAGCACTCGCATGTACCAAGCAACAAGGCACTGTTGAATTGTGCGTGAGGGAGAAGGTGGTGGGGAAAATGGGGAAATGGGGGAGCGGGAGGCAAGGGGGGATAAAAAGGGGGTTGAGGAGGTAGGGGTGGGATGTTTCATGCAATTAAGCTCTACTAGGCACTAGTGATGATAGAATATTATGTGATGATCGACTGTGACGATCATGATGCAAACACTCAATAGCGATGACGATGCCCTGTGTGTTTTGCATTGCATACAAATACCACATTATGCAAGTAAATTATAGTATCCATTCTGGCTTACCACCACACATTGTGTGATTTATACCAAACAATAGAGGCATTCGTCGATTAAATCAGACCGTGCAGATAATCACAACGCGTGTCCCGACACGACGGTGCAGACAAGGCCACCCACGAAGCGATTCACAGTGCGAAACACACATATTGTAGGTATGAGCGAAGGTCGCTGCATACTCAGGCAGATTATAGTATCATGCATCACGAGATGTTTTGCACACTTATAACACATGTTATACGTGTTATGGATACATGCATGTGGGCAGTCGTTTTGACAACGTTTCGTACGCTCAGAAACTATTTTTTGAAGTAGCACTTGAGCGTGCGTGCTGATTGTTAGGAACATATTGTTCCACATGCGTATACCATACAATTGCAATATTCTGGCAAGAATAGTTGCACCAGGGGTGTGGGTGGTCTACCTCTGTGTGTAAGGGTACGGGTAAATCACACATTGCGTGGTGTTAATCCAGAGTGTAAAATACAAATAGTGAGGGCAAGGGTAAGTGTGCGTGTGCGCATACTACGTTCACAACTTCACCGGTTTCCAAATGTGCGATCAAGATCGGAGTGACATCTCATAATAATCACGGATATAAATACGTCAATTGTTTTCATTCGTAACACCAACCTGCAATGTCATGATATCCCGTATGGAAGTCTTGTCAGTACTTCGGCCTGCACACAATCAACTTGCAACACGTCTAAATCATCATCGATCACGTCATGACAACACACGCTATCCAAGAATATGTTTGTTCCGTTTATTAAACATCAACCCTGGCTCACCACGACGCACTCATCGCGTGTACGAAATACAAAGGCATCCGATAGTAGACACAGACCGCAACTTAATACGCGACGCTTCTCCCGGTGCGATCGGGGCATACGAGGCTGCGTGCATTGACGATTCACGGCAGTCGATAGATATTTCATAACTGGTAGCGACGAATCCACTGTACAAGTCAGGTCCATCCTTTCAAATGCCGGGGGAAATGCCCACGGCAGGACTTGAACCTGTGATCTATCGCTCACTCGTGCGATAGTTATTCCGTTTATCAACACATCATTATAAAGACCGCACGCAGCAAAACACTTCCTTTACATATGCACAAATCAGATCAATAATAAGCTAAGGGTCAACGTCACACGATCGGACTTCTACCCGGTAGGCTCCGCATCTGTGACATTTCGTCAATGTTGAACCAACAAGTCGGTCCGAACTTCGGATCGATAGTCTTGGGAGAGGTAAAATGTTGCTCGACTGAAGAAGGAGCCTATAGATCGTCACATACAAGGCTGCCCACGTTTTGCATATGGTGTGGAGGCATGGGGGGGCAGTGACACATAACACACAAATCATTGTGGGCAGGTCTCTTCCCCCCCTGCTCGGAAACAAACTATGGGGGGGGAGGATTCCTCACAAACCACTGCACACATTAGCTCATAGTGCGCGAACGCGGAAGTACCACGCAGAAAAATATGAGGCTTGAATCCCATCAGCCAAATAATTACTTCAAGTGCACAACGTCTCAAGCCCGTCACACCCATCGAGCTCCGTCTCCCCGTGCCATGGCGGTCACTTCATGTGCGGGGGCACTCCACACCCCCACGCACTTGCATGCTAGCAATGTTTGGGGCGGCAGTAGGAGAAGGATCACCCTGACATGTGCCATGTCGCTTGCTTTTTAAGTCTGGGGGGGAGGGGGGGGCATCCCCTGGCGGCACAATATCGAGGTCTGGGGGTTTTCAATTCCCTAAGTTAAATTTTGAGACTCCTGGGTGGCAGATTTCATCCCTCTAAGGCCTGAGGGGGGGGGGGAGCTAATGTCCAGTTCTATGACCCCCCGCCTCCCCTCAACAAGGCTGAAGTAGGCTGCGGAATTGACTACATTGCCGCACTCAACAATTCCTGAGCAAATGCTAAACCACCAACCTTGGCCGGGAACCGATGTCAACATCAATTATGGATTGTACGCACTTCCCTATCAAAACGACTGCCTGCATGCATGTATTCATAACACAGTGTGTATTAAGTGTGTACGGATACCCAGACTTTATATACCGAACTTCGGTAATAACACAAAATTGTATTCGAAGTGATTTTTTTTTCATGTAACCTCTTGTTTTTTAAATGATTTGAAATATAGATTGGGTATACCCTAAAATCCCGCACACGTCGATCAAAATGAAAGCGGATGGTGGACGTCCTTTTCCTTGAGAGCCGTCCCGAGGCTCCTACTCCAAGAAAGAACCCATCGAAGCAACCATCGAGGAATCCGGGGAGGACGCCGCCTCCAAGGCTGCCGCCAAGGAGGCCCGTATTCCAAAATCAACAAGTGAGACATACGATACGTATGGTTGAAACATACCACAACATTTGCTATTTCCCCCCCTATTCTTCCAAAATTACGGCGGATTGACAATACAATAACCACAAGCAGTCTTTGAATGTTGTTGCTGGCTCCTTTATAATTCCTTTATAATCGGGTGAAACCCACGATACACCATATTTATGTATGTTAGTTTTGTGTATGGAAACCCTATACTACATGCCGCTTAAATACGTATATCATTTGCAAATAGTGTCGTACGTTATGGGCAAAAATTACGGCGGGTCAACAAACGAGTCCAATAGTGCTAAGCAACTAAAATAGTCAGATGACATGTTGCAGATGATCAAATGCTCAGATCAGCAAAGGATCCACGTACCAATAAGATCTGATATGCATGCAGACAATCGTGTGACCGTAAACCCTGAACATCAAACTCGCATGTGGATGTGGCGCAAAAACCGCGAGCAGCGAAGGGATGGAAGGGAAGCTAGGGCAAAGAATATGGGTCTCTCATTATCTTGAAGCAAACATTGGCTTGTTAAGATAAAATGGAGGAACTCTTTTGCCGGCTTTGGATTTGCGTTACATTAGCCGGGCGGCATCATCATCTTTACCTTCGGCAACCAATTTGGCCATGATGTCACGCTCTGCATTTCCCAATCACACCCAAAACCCCCACATCCAATTTTCAACATCCGCGTCACCCTCAACAACGGCAAACGTGTCGATTTATCACGTTACACAACCGCATGACCCGCTGATAAAAGCCAACCCACCACCATCCTAGTGGCGGAAAGGCGGAGGAGCATTTAGGAACACCCCAATTAAAAAGAAAGTAGAAAGTGCTGGAAGTGTCGCAGCCTGACCGAGTCTGCTGGCTGTCACATCCTATAGTAGGGTGTATGACCATCATCGGTAATATTACAGCACTCTATAAGAAAAGAAAAAGAAAAAGAAAAAGAAAAAACCACGCCCGTTGGGCGTATGAGTAAATTAATTTACAGCACTCTATAAATACCATAACATCATATACAAATGTACTGATATGACCATCGCCAATCCTGAACACTACAGTAAACCCTAGGCCCATATAATGGGCAATAAACTTTATCTATGATCACACGTTTCGATAAGTAAGCCACGATAAGTGTTCCAGTCTACCAAGTCACAGGGGGTTCTGGATGACTGACAGTCAACCAAGTTTGGACCCACGCACTATTCTTTCAGACACGGCGGTTTAGCCATGATTGGCTAAATGACAACGCTTGGGGATGGAGTGAGGGGCTCCACTAGGAGTTGAGCTACTGGACGGTATGGCGGATTGGACTTATTATGAAGAGCTGGGCCCCTTCGTGGAATTTTATTTTACTCGAGTTCACGTTGATTGACATTGGAATTTTGGTCGGATCCGACACCACCTTCCTTGCGCGCATCGTTAATCCCACACGACGCAGGTTCGATGCATTCTCACTGCACCTTTGCCACATTCCTCGACGACCCGTTTTGGCTGCTCTTGGTTGCCTGCACTGCTCAATTTCAGCAAATATTTCCCCCGCATGCATATTCTGCGAAAGGCGGGTTAACCCGCTGTAACAACTTGTTACGGCGGGTTAACAATACCTACGCATTTTCTTTTTATCAAACGCATAATCGACTTTCAGCCGGTGTCCCTGATAACATACCGTTCGTAGACTCCCTAACGGACCTAGACAAAAGCCTACATTGTCCATACTATATATATGGTATTCACTCTGGCTTACCACCACTATCAAAATATATATCCATATTACACGCCCATATCCACCATTTGTCGGAGACAATACCAAGCATGGTGTAGAGCTCGCATAATAAAGTGAGCAATCTCTCCGACCCAATCATCATTGGCGTGCATACGTGCTAGATATTCCCGGAATTACTCATGCATGGGCACTGTGAGCACAAATGTGCCGGTGGTCGGCCAATATATTCATCAACAACAGTTTTTTGACAAAATGATGCTAAAATATGGGAAAACATTGAAAACGTGAATGTTTTTGTTTTGTTTTTTTTTTCTTCTCGCAAAGGTGACATGCGGATGGCCTATTGCAATCGGGGAGTGCTATGGGGTGAAACATAAGGTCATTGCACATTAAACTTCATTAAAATATACTTTCTGGGCACCTCCGTATCGTTGCCTGCCATATACCAATCTACCAATATCGGACTCTATTGTTAACCCGCCGTAATTTTCAGGCCAACCGGCCATAACCTTGTGGCACCAATTGCGACCCCTATGCTGATGCAAGCGACCCAAATTAGGGGTTTTCACACATATAACTAACATATTGCCTAACATGGGTTCCGTCCGATACCTCCATGGCTACTACCCAAATTCATGGTCCTACCACAAGGACCAATGGGCAATTGCGGTCTCGATCACTAAATCGACTATTTGAGGCACAGGCAACATTTGCACATGATATTTATGAGTTAAATGAATTTTATTTTTAATAGTTGCGGCCCCCATGAGACTTTAGGTGTGTGGTTGAACGACACGCTTTAGGGGTGTAATTTCACCAAGTCACATGGGGGGCTCACGGTGATGCTCATGGTTATACATCTTGAGTTTATGACCAAATAAGATAACTGAATCGGTTACTTCGCACCCTCATCATCATTTCCGCTCTATTTCAGCATGGCGCATGTTCAACACAATGCAAATTCCGAATTTAGTGAATTTCAGACTTTAGAAATTGGCATTCATCCATTCTAAAGTGTACACGCCAGTCGAAAAATAAGATATTTGGATGATGTTAGACTTTCAGAAATTCGCAATACATATATACTTGAAGATTTAATGTGCCGCACACACCAACCTTGCGATATATGCCCTCTAGCAAGCAATTATGATGGCTGGCTGGTCAGCTCGCGTGACCACTGTTTTAGGGGGGAAACCAACGAGCCAATATATTAGAGGGGAAGCCAACGAGCCAACGAGCCAATATATGCATTCCAACCGGGCCTACCGCCCAAATATGATTGGGACATATGTATAGGTTCAATTTGATGGTATCCGCGCAGGTGTGGTGTTGATATATGATTGGTAAAAAATCATTGAAGATGAGTCAATAATTTGCCACATTTTGAATGTTCCCAAAAATCCGTTTTGAAAAGTTTGAGTTTAGAGGTTTGAAATGCGTTCGTCATGGATATATGGGATGGATATAGGCCAAACCAGCGTTCAAATAAATTAATATAGGACCTATATATACCACCTTTCATTGGTTAGACACCACAAATCACGGGAGATTGCCAATTAAATTATCGGAACAATGGTCCTCGTGGTAGAACCAAATCGTCGATTTGGTCCTACCACAAGGACTGCGGGGCAGTAGCCATCCAATTATCAAGGATATTGGAACCCTAAAATATTGCTCTTAGGTATCGTTAACCCGCCCTAATTTTAGTAGAATAGGCACTCACTCCACCCCTATAGTCTCTGAAACATGGTTACAACTAGCTCTACTTCGAGTGTAGCGTCGCGCGGACAAAACTTGGCGACTATATTTGACAATGTGCCGGCTGCTCCGCATGCAGTCACGACGGCCACACCGCTGGCATTTGGGGTACCCGCAACGAATTCTGCGGCGACTATTTTCGTGGCTATCGTACACACTTTGACGCGAGACCGCTTCGACGAAACCGTGGCGAAGCACGTCATCAAAAAATGTTTCGAGGAGAAGCATCACCGTTTCTTCGGGAACGAGCCCTACGCGGCGGTGTTCTTTGCGAAGCTGGTGCCGGCCATCCATGAGTCATTCTAGAGTGTCATTCGCGGCGGAGGCCGCTCTTTTTGCACCTTTGTTCGCCCTCGACGACGCTACTATGCACGTGAGGCGCGAGGCAAACACACTCATATTCTCCACCCTCGAGCTCATTATATCTCGCCCACCTCACCGGCTACGGACCGACAGAATGGAAACTTTAGCTACTACGCACCCCCACGATGGGAAGAGGGTGTTGCTGGAGATCGCTTGCAGGCTGCTGGGCTCTGGGGGCCCCTTTGAATTCAGGGGACCTCATGCCTCCTTGGCGTCCGTCCACCTCTTGGCCAACATCGACCCCTCGAGCGGTGTTGCGAACTTCAACGCGGCTCTGACTTCTGCGAGGCGGAAGAACACTCTGGATGACGATGAGGTGAAGTCCCAATTAATCACGGCTTTGGACAGCACGTACTACCCCCTTGTTATTGTGTCAAGGCTCCTCCTTCACCGCGTCGATCAGCGAGCTGCGGGGGACCTCTACACCGTTCAGCAATGACCGCCCACACTTTGCTTCTAGGGTGGGGGGTCAAGGACATCGGATCCCCCTAGACTTCCATTTTGGTCGAGGGGTGGCGCCGGACCCCCCCCCAACACCCCGATTTCTCTCATGGGGGGGCCCAGATCTGACAAAACCTTCAAAATGTGTAACGATTTGGGGACCTACTGTACAATACCCGAGTACCCGTCGTGTGCAGTGTCCTCATGTCCACATGGCCTGTTCGTGTTGTGTTCATTCAGTTACTCTTGCAGCCAGCCTGCGCTGGTATCCGTCGCGTGGTATGTGGATAGTTATGTGGATTGATGAATATTGCTATGATCATCCATCGGATCAAGGCAGGCGGGATGAATGATAACATCTACGATTCTCAGCTACCCGTACGGCAGTTGTGAACTTGTGATCTGGCGAGGGCGATCCGGATGGCGTGCACCGAAACGACATTCCCAAACCCCACACAATGAGGTACACAACGGTTGAACGCAAGCGATTTCCTCAGAACTGAAACTCAGCCTTTTTGACTCGCGTTGGTCTCATCAGTCGAGTGTCCAGCGCAGGTGATCAATAAGACACTTCGTCGAATTGTGCCAAAATTCCAGATGCCTAGTATCAGCATTATCGAGAAGAGCAAAAAAACGTTCTGATCACATTTGTGCAAAGTGCACGATTAGCAGGGTACGTTCCCTTTTGCACCTGGTCGTACGCTAGATGCTCACTGTTTTGAATGTTGTCGTAATGCCGAAGGTGACACAGCGTTATATATATTTCCCTGTTATAGGAAATCGTGAAGCATGTCCGACTTTCTGCAAGATATGCAAGAGTTGCTCGCTAAGGAGTTCAAGCAGAAGAACCACGAACTGTCCGAACGCGAAGAAAAGGTCTCAAAGCGAGAAGAGCAGGTAGCGGTCTACAACGACGTCGAGCACACTGGTCAACCGCTCAAGATAAGAATCGACGATCGCGAATTTATGTGTACCGTAGAGCTTCTCTGTAGTGACAGCACTCCGGACTCGTATTTTTGGCACGCTCTCAGCAAGGCGTCCGTTAGCAAGCTGATATCTCCTCGAGGAAAAGCCACACTTCCTCCAAGTAATGAAAAGCACAAGGAGAGGAGTGAAGCTCCAAAACAACTTATTATTACGCGAGATCCTGAGGCTTTCGAATATGTTCTGGAATATTTGCGCTTCGGAGACCTGATCTCAGGCGGAAAGCTCGATCTTTCTCAGTTGCGAAAACTTACTCAGGATGCTGAGTTCTACGGGCTCCCTGGGCTCCACGAAATAGCACAAAACCTGGGCGCTGCGAAGGAAGCAGAAGAGCAAGTGAGAATCCGTAAAGCGATTGCTGAATCTGCGCAGGTGAGAAGGCTTTTGCCTGCTTTGCTTCGCCTCTGCGGTCCTCTATTGTCATGTCAGCGTCATCCTATCCAGCTGCACAAACGTTGGAGAGAAGGTTCACAGTATCGGGAAATTCTTTTACAGGTCAAAGTTCAGGTCGGAGATCGCCAGTTCGTTACCACGAAGGATATCTTGTGCACGGCAGAGAATTCTTTGTTTGACATCAAGTTCAGTGAGAGGTGGAGAGATCGAGAGGAAGAGGGCCACCATCAGGTGCTTGCTGTGGCCTTTTACGTTGCTCTTGACCCACGGAACACCGATCAGAATTACCTCGTTCTAGCAATTTACTCATCGTTGCCGGCGTGCAGGTGCCTGCGCCAGTCGAGATGTTTTTCCCTCGCGACCCTGAGATGTTCAAGCTTGTGCTGGAGTATTTGACTTACGATGAACTCTTTTCGGCAGAAGAGCTCAGCTTATCACAAATCAGGAAGCTTGAGGCAGATGCCAGCTTTTATGGCCTGAAAAACTTAGAAAACCTGGCGAAGTCTTTAGTTTTGCGGCATTCCTTTACTCCATATGCCCGTTTTGCCTCGGCCAAGCAAGTCCTCCATGGGACGTGCGTGTCGTGGACACAAGAGCTTCCCGGAACTGTGGATTTGTTCCTGCGCAGTGCAGACTATTGCACGCTGACCGCCACGAGGAAAGGCGTCTACAAAGTATCCGCGACAGTCAACATAGTGGGCCATCCGACAAGTGGTGCTGTGTATCTTGCATTACGTTGCCAGGAGCGGGAGGTTGCCCGATCGTATTGTACAAGCGGAAATGGGTGGCAGAACAACGTGAATATACACGACATTCGCCACTTGGATAAGGGAGACACGGTTGGTGTGTACTACAACAATGAAGCAGGGCACGGGTCCAGCACGGACGCCAGATGCAACCGCATAAGCCTGTTGTGGTTGTGTGATGTATTTCACGAGAGGCCATATGCCCGTTTCACGTCCTCCCAGCCTGTAGGCCCAGGAATGTATGTCCAGTGGACGGAGGAGACAGAAGGGGCTGGGTTGTTCTCTCGAAGCAGCACCAAGAGTAAATTAGCAGCAACTAGAGCGGGACTATACCAAATCACGGTAACTCTGTGCATACAGGGCTGCACTAGCGATGGCGGAAGCTTCATCTCGCTGCACCAGGGATCCGCGGAAGTGTGCCGGGCGTACTACACCAACCACAACTCCTTCTACAACAGTGTGTGGATGGATGAGATCATACCCCTAACTGTGGGAGAAGAAATCTCAGTGTATCATGCGAATGCAGCCCAATATGTCAACTTTAATGAGCCCAAAGCGAACCGCATTGTACTGAGATGGGTCAACGATCTGTGAGAAACTGCAAAAGCAGCTCTATGGGGTTTGCATGCTGTTTGCGAGCGTGTGTATCTATGTATATACAGTGTGACTGTGATTGTCTATATGTATATTTATTTTTTTGTATATATTCGACTACGTATATTTTGGTTTATATGTAGAGAGAGAAGGTGAGAGAGAGCAAGATGGAACGAAGCACAGCATGAGGGAAAATCACCGAAAAAATGACCTTTTAGATCCCTGACATGTGCATGTCCATCCCATTCCATTCCCACGCTTACTTAGTGCACACGGAGCAATACAGAATGTACACACCGTCATAATATGCAACTCGTTCACAAATGAAATTTCTGGCTTTTCAGTGGCTGTCCAAGCTTTCCTTGGTTGAAATTGTTTGAGTTCAACCAGCATGGATATCACATAAATTTCCTTGCTTATGATGTCAAGCAACTATTTGTGCTATTTTGTACAGGATACATCCCTGTTCCCTTGATTGCTGTTTCAGATCCTTGATTCACAATTGAATGAAGATAGTGCCAATTAGATATCCAAAGTTACTGCCGCATCGAATTAATAATGAAAATTGTAGCAGTAGCTACAAAGTCAGCCGTTGCATGCAAGATTATGTGATTGAGTAGCACATGAACGCACATAACACCTCGAGGGCATACCCAGAATGCGCAACGACGGCTTCAGAAAGTCATTGAAGGGCCCCATAGCAGTCTTAATATAGTGTTACGGGAAATGCTTATCAAGGAGATAAGCGGACACTCCATCAGGCGTCGTTGTTATGCTTGAGTCAGTGATCATAGATTCACTGATGCCGGTACTCATTCATTATTTCATTCAGGCATGCATGCATTTATTCATCATGTATTTGTTCACAGATTCGTGTACGCATCAATTTAGCTAGGCGCACATTAATGTAAACGAACCTGTTAATATGCCAGCAATAACTTCTTTGGCAGAAAAGTTATTCAATTCCTCCTCCGAAATAACACCATCTTTGTTTGCGTCGAGCATATGGACATTCATCACCAATAGTGCACCGACACCCTCAGCAGTCATCTGCTACCATTGATGTACAACCACCGAAGTATAAGTTGGTCCTGTGTTTCCACTCTCACGTGTGATGAATCTTGCTCCGCACAGTCCGCGGCCCACAGTATTTTATATTTCACAATACTCACACATGTATTTTCATATGTTTTAGATTTGAATTCAGGCTGAGTTCAGGCAGATGAATACATATTGTGATAGTTACTTTGTATGCATCGAGAGCATCGATGTCCTGCAAAATTTGTGCGCTTATTGAACTTAACAAATGCGCAACAATTGAACATCAATCCTGGATTACCACAGCGCACTTACCGCGTGTACCAAAGACAACACCAATGTTACGGCATGTTGTTTGTGCATCAGTTGACAAACCTTTTTTGCGGCTGTCTTCACACAATCTTCAGTTGAGCACCACAGCCAGCTTCCATTATCCTCATCATCCTGTTCAAGCGCCGTGTCAAATGTATGGTGCCCTTGCAAAATTACTAGATATAATTGCAAGACAACTCAGCGTTCAGCAAGCATTTAGATGATCTGGATGAAAATATCAATATTGTTGTCAATATTATTGTATAGCGGGATTGTATACAATATTACTGGCGCGCACGCACACACACTACATGCCATGCCACACAACAACCAAAGCTGGCCCACCATCATCCCAGTGCAAGAATGAAGCATGCAGGATAATGGCGGGGCTTTCAATGTCAAGATACCACATAGACGCACAACAGCAGTATATTATTCCATGGATGGTAGCATGACCTGTAGTAGGAATTATTGCCGGGTATGCAACATCACATATAAACACATGGGTCACAGAATAATCATGTTCTGGTGGCATGCCTCCCGGTGGCTCACTGATTGTGCATAGCAAATATTGCTAATATGGTAATGGTGGAAATCAGAAATCAAATGCGGACACCGGGAACACACATCCCTGCATACACAGACCCTCGCCCGCGTCCTCACCCTCACTATCACACACCACATGTATGCATATGTATGTTACAACACCAGACCGCCGCTGGCCTGTGCCACCAAATTCAACACACATAAACATGTGCCAAAATCTGCTAGTGGCAGCCTGGTGTAACACGTATAATTACATACATACCAAATTGAGATCATTCCACAGAGAGTGTGCAGACATCGAACGGGGCAATGCGCACGGATCAGATAGATCTGCTGACAGAATGTACCTCCTTTTGTTTCAAAAGATCAGAGACTTTCAGATTATTGATGCATTCATCTTGTGAATAGGCTTCCATGAATTCCTCTTCGTCTTCACATGTGTGGTGACAATGTTCCAGGGTCCCAGCGATAATGCCGGTGCAGCTTGTTGAAGTGCTTGTCGAACACACTGATCGGATTGTCTGCACGACATGAACACATGTGTGTCCCCACGCCAATAATAAAATGTTGTCATACATGCATATCGATGCGCAGATTAAAGTGACACGGGACGGGAATGCACAACGGAGCCATTCGATTACTTAACTTATACGTTTGGCTGCACGTTTGCCACATTCAGGGCATGATGCGCATGTATGCACTGTCGTAAAATCATATGCTAAATCCATTTAACATTTATATGCATGAGCATGTGCAGACGATGTATACGATCATGTGTGTGTGTGTGTGTGTGTGTGTACGTACCTTAGAAAATTCATATATTCATATATACTGTTTTTACTATGCACATAACAACATACATATGCTTGTATATGTCTGCATATATGCTCATGCACACTGTTAAACGGATTTAGCATACGATTTTATGATTGTACATGCATGCACATGACCTGAATGTGTCAAACATGCAGCCAAGCGTATGTATCAAGTATCTATAACCGAGTGGCTCCGTTGTTCATTCTCGATCCGTGTCCTTCTATACCACTGTCCAGTTCGTCGACCCACCAATATAACCCAATGCATATGCGATGATTGTCCCCGCCCTCCATATTCTTATCCATATCAAAGTGATCATTGTCGCACCGACATTGCGATTTTCCAGCTTATAATCAAGATGCGTGATCCACTTCAGGGAAATGCTTGACAGGTTATACCACTACTACTTTTTGTGGGCGAAACGCTCTCTCTGCCAAGTTGTTGTCCCGGGGTGTTCACGACACAACGACTCCCTACCAATATGCATAATCCGTTACAAGCAAGATGTTGTCACGTTTTTATTGCCCACAGACCCACATGAGTCACATGGGCAACTGCGCATTCAAATCATAAGTGCGCGTGTGCACGTGTACCTGTGAAATATTGCGCGCGTGCTTGCGTGCTGGCGTGTATGTGCACGCATTTGTTGCATGGGGGATTAAACCGCGAATAACGAATTAAGGGTTCTCCCCCTACGTAGTCATCTTGCATGACGTGCGGATAATGATTCGACCACATATGCATACTTACATACAAACACGTTTACATCGTAAACCATTCGTGCAACCCCGTATTGGAACATATTCACTCAAAACTCATCTTGGCGTGCCATATACGAAATAAAACGTACCGATAAGATAATGTGTTCGGCCGATATCGGCGTGAGGCCACGTACGCTGTCATCCATGTTAGAATATGGGATCCACGGCGACGTAGAGCCGATACCAAAGCGTTGGGTCATACTGGGAGCAGTAGTGCTCGTATAATATTGTTGTACGGCGAATTCTGCTTGCAAACACGTTCTTATGTTAAGCATGGTCGACTTGCCGCGAACGCACGAAACAGGATTGGTGCGGCGCATGCTACCACACGCATCAACACCAGGTCCATAATGCGACGAGTTGCCGGTGGCGTTGTGCATGTCTGAACTCGTCCAGCTATTTCGATGTCGAGCGAGATCATGATAAAGGCACGCGCCACTGCTCCTCCCAATGACATATCGCGACCCTGATCCAGCTGAAAATGTACGACCGGCTTCGAACACCGACACCTCGTGCCCACATGCACCCACGACTCTCTCGAGAAATTGTGAGGGCATCAGCAGCGGTCGCGGCAAAATGTATCTGAGACCCGCGCCTGTCTTCGTAGCAGTAAGCATTGATATCGCGAATGGCAGTCTATAATTTGATATATATATATCTTAATTGTTTACGATTAAGTCAGCGAGCAAGTTGATTCGCTTCGACTATCCGCGGTTTTGCTGCTATGTATTGCGCTTATCTACGTTCCTGGCATACCATACATACTAAACATACATACGTCATATCGATCATTAGCACCGCATCTATGCATGCAGCTGTAGTAGAATGCCATTGTCAAGGGAAAATGCAGTGTGCAATTGCTTTGCCTTTGCCGCGATCGCTACAAAATAATACAATCAAAACAAGACCAATCGGTTACTATACGCGACGCCTCTCACAGTGCGAACAGCGCGTACACGGTTGCATATTCGCGATTGCATTAGCATGCAAAACCCAAGCGACGAACATATATTGTACGGGTGCGTTATTTTCCCGTTAACAGTATGACGACTTGTTTGGAAGTCATACTAGCTGGTAGAAGTGGGTAGTTAGCAATGCTGACATCAGACTGCAAAATACGCAATACATAATTACACCGGCGGACCTGTATAGCGCCACCCTATCCATGGTGATTTTCTTTCGGCACAGATATGTGTCTGTACCGATTTTTTTATACTTCAAATGTGGAAATTTCACCGGAGACAAATTTCACCCCGCATTCCATCCCCCTTTAATCGTTTTGGGTGCCGCGAAATTCTGAGAACAGCCGGTTCGTATCGATTGATGTTCTCGCTGACTCGGCGCAGCGACCAATGTGTGGTCGATATGTTGTGTCGATTGGATCGGTCATCCAGGCATCGTCATCGACTCAACATGCATATACGTATACATATTTGCATAGTCACATGAAAGGATATCGCACACGAAATACCCACAATGACGTCACCATCGATATTATTTTACTGACACCTCTGAATCTGATGTGAGGCAAACAGACACGCTGCACACTCATCTGAATAGATCCTCAAGCGTTTCCAGGTTCCAGCTGACGATCCTGCCACGTTCTGATAAACATACGATTATATCATCGGCTGCTGACTAGGCTACGTATATAGCGCGTGGCCTAGTCGTGCCAATTTACTTATCGCATCCGACGTGTTAGCAAGGGTGGAGCGATTCCATGAATAACACTAAAGAGCCGCACAAATAGTTGCTGGCGGACACCGGACAGCGAAATGGGGGGGGGAAGGGGGCACATGTCACCCACGACCCCCGCCAAATGACCAAGTTGGCGCGTCGCGTTTACCGACATTTGCATTGTCATTGACACGCCTCAAACGAACCTTGGCAGAGCCTCCGCGCGGACGCCCACACTCGTCCTACGTGGCATGCCAAGGCAGCCGATAAACACAAATATGTTTTTTTAGATGAAAACATCGATTTCTGAGTTTGAACAAGCGCTGAGCAGCTCATTGACTACAGTTTGACCCGATAGTAGGCAGCGGGATTCCAGATATAAACCCGCGGACTATTTCTTTTATTCACACCGTTCAGATTTTCTGAGATTCGAGAACATAGAGATCGGGGTCGCTTTGCTCAGTTTGTTTTTACTTGCTTTCAAAAAGTACGGATGTTCTCGAATTTCGAGTTCGGGTCTCACTTCAAAGAACTTGGTCATTTTCGCAGGTGGCTCCAGATTCTTCTTGCGAGCCCCGATTTTCCGTTCATAGGCTCAAACGGTTATGGTGCTCTCTAGCTTGCATCGCTGGACTTCAAACTCTGTCACACGCTTTTTCTACACCACATGAAGGGTTTTTCATATTCCTTATATGAAGCAGCGCGTCCAGAGGAGATTCCTCTGGCGGGACCTGTGTGCCCTCGGGTCTAATCATCCCCTCCCCATCTAACTCGTGTGTGCTTTAGTGTCTGCAGATGAGCCTGGCGGGTTCGAAAAAACTCCTACGACCATATGTCAAAGGAATATTTTCCTCCGTGGGTTGGTCTCGGCTGCTGAGCCGAGCTGCATTGTATTTTATCACGATACTGTGGTTACACTATTGATTTTATCCCCCCCCACACACCATCAATAATTCTTTATTTTCAATAGTATTTTGAGTCGACGCCGAATTAATTATTTTTTGAAAAGGGGCCTATCGCACGACTATCGCACGCTGAAAATTATTTAATTTTCGAACTATTTCTTGTCGCTTATTTCTCACATATTCCACTTGAGACTTAATTAATAACCAACCTATTTATCTATTGATACACACCGCTCATACCACATAATATATATCATACCCTTGCATATCACTATGTTGCATGATACGCCCCCCCCCCGGGCGTAAATTACGCGTAAATTACGTATTTCGGGCCTTGTGAGTTTTACGCGTAACACGTAACACGCCATAGGAATCTCACCCAAAGTAAACTGCCGTTCTCAAACGCTGTTTTTTTCGGGCGACCAACGACGACTTTCGACTTGCATAAGGCTCCGTAAGCGATAAGGGACCACTTCTTCTTGGTCTTGGGAAGGAACTTCGGGTCAGGGTCGTCTTCGGTTGGTTCGATAGCCGATACAGGCCTATTCACCTTCGGGTCGTTGTTGACGTGGGAACGTTCCACGACCCTCACTTGGAGGCTCGAGAGAATCGATGCCTGCGGCAATTTATCCAAACGGCGACGCTTCGCCACCATATCACCCAGTGTGACCGGTTGACACTGGCATGACGATCCTAATCCGCGGATTTTGCATATCAAACATTCGTGCTCTGTGGCACTCATCTTTTTTGTTTCTCAGAAGCAGATCACACAACAGTTTCGAGTGAGAGTTTGAAAGAAAGGTGCTGCCGGATGCCGAGTGCGCCGTGCGTGAACCGATTGCGATAGAACACAACGTGGCCTCATATCGTATGTACGTATGAGATATTATCTGTCTATCGTATGCACACTGTATATCGGTCTGGACCAATAATTATCCCGCTATTTATTTGTCTTGTGGCACATGTGTGCCCACCGCCTTATATATTTTCCCAACTATTTCTTGTCCCTATTGCACAAACACAGGATCTCGAAATAATTAATTAATTGACTATTTCCTTGTTGGTCACTTGTTTGGGGTCAGAGATATTTATTTTCCATGAATTGTTTTCGGATTTCGATAATTTCGGTGAATAATTAATTATGGGTAAAATCAATAGTGTAACCACAGTAACTTCCGCTATGCGTTTTTCGCAGGCTATTAAAAATGAGCCTCGGCCCAGCGAAAATCGTTCTGAGGGCGCAGCAAGCTCGCTGCAGCCTGCGACTCTCATCTATTTACCTTAGTCTAGCTTCCTTGACTCAAGGTCTTCCTCGTGTATGCACATTTTGTGCAATTTTCGTCCTTGCGTTACACGGTATTTTTTGGGGCTGCAGTCTGAGTGTTGGGGCGAACCCCGCTCAGCTTGGATTGAATTCCCAACAGTCCCGTGGGCGGGGAGCGGGGATGCAAGTGCCGCATCAGGTGAAGAGCAAAAAGTCCACCGCTTGTGGAAGGAGTTGCGACCAGCTGCAACTCAATGATAGAATAAGGGAAAACGCCACCCCGTTTGCTACAGGTTTGATAAGGAAAGTATGTGTAATCCAGACTGCGTGCTGCAGGAATTAACACACAGTCAGGGAACGATGAGCTCGGGAAGGTGCACCAATGAAACCAGAGTGGTATTTTTCGGGACTGTAGCCTGCGTTTTGGGGCTCACCCCACTCGGCTTGGGTTGAAATCCCAACAGTTCCTGAGGGGAATGGAGGGGATATGGGAACCGCCGGCAACCGTACGGAGTGACATCGCCGTCGGTTACGGAGGCAACAGCAGAGAATATATGCCCTGACGAAGCACTTAATAAATATATAAATATACACCTGCATGACCTGTGTATAGTTAGTATTGCGCTCCCTCTGAGTGTGAGGGATGCGCTTGCGAGGGCACAGCATCCGCTGCATCCGGTGTTGTTCCATGTATTGCTTGAAAACTGTCGGGATAATCGACCCCAAGATGTAACATATGCTGCCTTGTGTGTAAGAACTCGAAAAGCATAGAAACTAGTTTGTGATATACGCACTCTTGTTGTAGAACTAGGCTTGAATATATTACTTTTTGACGGTATTATTTTTGTTAATAACAATATTTACGCGTTTAACGTCGAATAAAATTACCTGTGATCCAATGTGAGGTTTCAACACTCCTCGGACTTTTTGTCATACCTGCAGCTTTTGTACACACACACACACATATATAATAACGTTGGCACTCGCATATTACCAATTAGAACGCTTCCGACACATTTTGGGTGCCAAACCGCTCAAACCCTAAGTCATCGGTCCTAGTCCCCCCTGAGTTTTCCACGTCTGCACACCAAATGCATTCGAATGAGCCAAAATGGACCTCACCATTGTTTTTGGCAACATCGAAATAGGTAATATTGCTATTAGTATTGATGCCATACATTAAAGAATTCTCCGAATAAAACCTAAACCTCAACTTGGTCATTTCGACCCCCTCCCGTGGGTGCCATGTGCGAGGAACGTATCATTTGCTAATCGTGCACGCTGCTCGCATGCATGCGCTCCCAGCCGACGCACCGAAGGTGTTTTATCACACAACGCAGCAAATCTCGCTCGTCGATCCCCATTTCGCGTCGCAGTGGCTTCGCCTGGGCTTCGCCCCTGCGCTGCTCACGCTCGTGCTCGCGTATATCTTCCTTTGCGATCAGCAGCGAATGGTGCCAACGGGAAGGATGACGTGGCGGCATTCGTCAAATATCCCCGTTGCATAAAAACTGTTCGATCGAAAAATGCAGTAATATGATAGAATCGCGGTTTGATCGGACGACGTGTTTGAAAACAGATTGTCTTAAGTATGGACCACACATATAATGTGTTATATAATTTATGGGATGGGGAGAAACGTGTGCTTTTTCTTTGCCATTTTATGTAGGGAAGAATAGACGCACCTTCGGTTCGATGATACGTCTCCCCACTTCGACGCTCGATAATCATGCATTAGTTGCCTGCGGCGCTGCCCCAACTCCGGAGGATGCAAATCGATCAAGGTCCTGTTTTGCTCCCTCGCCGCGCGTCATTTCAAACATGCGGCGCCACATTTGCTTTTGCCACACGATTCGAGAATACATCCACTCATGATGCGGATGCCCCTACAATATATCCAGCTTCGCCCTCGAACAACGAGCGTCGACACGCCTACTTGTGGGTATGCCATTGCCTCCACTTCCCCCTTCACGTCGTGCCGGCTTCGCCGGCACTCCGCTCGGGCTCGCTACGACCACGTTCATATATATATTAAGCTTGTGGGAAGGCGCCATTGCATCCGCTTCCCCCTTCACGCCGTGCCGGCTTCACCAGCACTCCCAAGGAGACTTTGAAGTCATATTAATGTACCGAAGTGCGCACCAACACAATAACAATAACTTTAGTTTATAACTAGACCTTCAGGGTCGGGGGGATAAACCCCATCATTTCCCTCCGCTCCCCTTCCATATATCTAACACATTGCAATGAACTTCACTGCGTGCTGCCGAAGAACATGGCTGCGGCGTGCCAGAGGCCATGAGTAATATTCGATGACCGCTCGATACTATTCGATAACCTCCCAATGATATTCGATGACCGCTTGACATGACGATATGGTGTCATGGTGACGATGCTGCTGTGTGATCATCGCATCAACGATGCAGCGAACATCGCATGCCATATCATTGGCAAGTCGTGATTATTCAACGAAGACGTGATTAATCAAATCTACGATAGATACCATATATCGACACTATTGAGTTATTTACGTGCTCTACGCATATGCCGGAAACAATTGAACACACCGTATCGGTTCACACACGAGTTTCGTTGGCACCCTGGTATTTGCGTTATTGAGGAATAGGACATGCAAGGATCTAGGGAATGCTATGTCCATGTATTGTCAATACAACCCAGCATCCAGATATGACACCGGGGAGAATTAGGTGCAAACAGACTAATGCAGTGTATTGCACCACAAACTGCAGGAAATCAAACTATCTACCTTCGATCATGATATATCCGCCGGTTGATTTGATTCGTTGGCAGCAACATTTGTCTCCTCGGCTGCAATGTTTCACATCCAGGTGGCGTGTATGTAGATATCGCGC
This sequence comes from Cymbomonas tetramitiformis, assembly GCA_001247695.2. Lineage (NCBI taxonomy): Eukaryota > Viridiplantae > Chlorophyta > Pyramimonadophyceae > Pyramimonadales > Pyramimonadaceae > Cymbomonas > Cymbomonas tetramitiformis. The sequence goes on along the minus strand of LGRX02003052.1, from coordinate 80,632 downwards.
AGACTTTTGATGAAAGTTCATTATGATGATGCAGAAACCACAACCCCATTGCAAACCCACAAGTTGATATGGACACAGCATTGCCACAAACATTTTTCAAAAAGTATCCCCATATTGAGGGTTTTAGGGTTTTGGAAATTATGTGCTTTCTTGACCAGCTTAGCAGAACAGACTATCTGAACACATCACGTCGAAAACGGTGATCAGGTGGGCCTCATTGTCTATGCTCATATCCTGAAGACAAGATACTGCTGTCAGATTTGAGGCTATGCAACTGCCTGTTATATAATAGGAGTGCACAGCAAATAAACATGAACAACACGTCAACATGCTTCCATCAGACACGAAAGATCCCTATCATAGAATCCACCTTGTTTTAAACGTTGGCCATAATGAAATGACTGATATTACTGATTGTGGAAGGCTCACCTGATAAGGGATTCTTGCGAGCCAAGCATGGAGCACGCCAGGATCAAATGATTGATGGCGCTGCTTCTACTACTGCCGTACTCGATTCCAAGCAGCTGAACCATTTCACAACACCTTCTCAGGAACATCACACGTGCTCAACCCTGATTGTGACAGAACAACCGCCACACCTTGTTCTGCGTTTTGGTGTTGACTACTCTGCTTGCTAAGAGAAACCATTAAAATTCCTTTTCTTTCCAATTCGAATGTATCTAAGGGCAAGATGCTGCGGACAGCGCACTACACCCTGGGCAACATGAGGCACATCGTTCACGGTCAGCCTGACCATCATCCCAAAAGAAACCTGTATTTGTTTGAGGTATTATGGAACCAAGCAGGGTGTGGCACAGATCTTTAAGGAGCGCTGCACTCGCGTCCTGCATGGCAAGTGCGAGGGGCTGTATGCGGAGGCGCCGGACGAACAAGGGATGGTGGCTGAGGCTGGAAAGAAATGGGTGCTCCGAGATGCGGGGCAGCAAAGAAAGGCGGCAAAGAGGTTGAAATTGGCTAAGCTGTCTCCGGTGACGGAGGAGACGCTGCAGAGGCTGGAGCAGTGACATCCTGCAGGGACAGGCAGGAGGCAGGAGGCTGTGGGATCGTTGTTGGGAGCTTCAGGAGCAGGCGCTTGGATTGGATGACAAGGTGTTCGATGTCATGATACGTAATGTGCCGCGTGCGTCGGGACCGGGCAGCTGCCAGTCGTGCTGGGAGCATTTGTGGGCCGTCGATGTCTCTGGAGGGCGAGACGTGCTCTTGGAGGTGTGCAACCATCTTACGGCGGGGAGCGCCCCAGATGAGGTGCGGGAGTGGCTGACGGGCACGCGGTTGGTGGCATCACCGAAAGATGGCCTGGCGTCAACGTCTGCCCCATTGCGTGTGGAGAGGTTTCCCCTCTAGCTTGTGGCGGAGGTGCGCGCGCGACAGCTTTCACGGGTCCGGGTTCGTGGTTGGCGACAGGATGGTGAGCGCGGTGGGCTGCGAGCGACTCAGATTGGGGCGGCCATCACGGGAGGAGCGGATCTGGGGGCGGCCATCACGGGAGGAGCGGATCTGGGGGTGCTCACTGCTCAAGGGAGCCCTACACTGGCACCACTGAGTGGGACGTGCGCCAGCACAAATTGATACCTTCGTGGAGGTGCATGGGGGCCTCGGGCCTGGGGCGGTTGCATTCCGAGAGAAGATGCAGCAGCGCTTCAGGGAAAGGCGTTACATGGAGGAGGACGTGGGAGAGGACGAGGACGCGGACGAGGACGCGGTACTTGGCCGTTTCATGAATGTAAGGACACGTGGATCCGGCAGCTCTCATTTGTGTTCACAGGGGGGGTTGCCAGGGGGGCTTGCCAGGGGGGCTTGCCAGGGGGGCCTGCCAGGCTGTTTATCCAAATATTGTAATATCGGCATTGCTTCTGAGCCGAATTTCGCAGAATTGAAATCGATGAATGTCAAATCGCTGATAACACCATCTGGTGGGCCCAGGCATGGGCGTCTGGCTAGAGTTGGTTGGCTCAGGACTGGTCGCATGGTTGTAAGGAGGGGTGGGGACCCTGACCCCGCGTGCGGGGTGGAAGGGGGCTCATTGGGCAGAGGTGGAGAGGTCGGCGCTGATGAATGGGGCTTGGGATGACGCCGTTGACAAGACGCCCTGTGTAACGCAGGCCGGGCAGGAGGGACGGTTTGATGGGAGACACGGCGTCGGAGGCGTGGGAATGGCTGGCGGGGCCCGGCTTGGCCCGACCTCTGCACAGGCCAGTGTGGGCGTAGATGGTGGGAGGCTTAGCTCCGGAGGCGTGGGAATGGCTGGCGGGGCCCGGCTTGGCCCGACCTCTGCACAGGCCAGTGTGG
>LGRX02003052.1:63005-76935 GCA_001247695.2 Cymbomonas tetramitiformis | reverse complement strand
TGGTGGGGGGCTTAGGTCTGAAGGCGTGGGGAATGGCTGGCGGGGCCCGGCTTGGCCCGACCCGAGCTCAGGGTGGCGTCGTAGATGGTGGGGGGCTTAGCTCTGGGGACATGGGAATGGCTGGGGGTGCCGGACCCGATCCAGTCCCAGTTGAGGAAGGCGGGGGTGTTGGAGGGGCGGCTTGCATGAGCTGGGGGAACCGGTGGGCGGCCATTTGGGGACTCTGACACAAGGCCTTGTCATCCTGGGTTCCGAAGGGGATGGGAGCCTCAGGCATCGCAGGCGCGACCAGCCAAGCGGCCTCGTCTCGACACCTGAGCGTCTACGGCATCCTGACGGAGGCGGACGAGCCCAAAGCTCCTGTCACCGAGCTCGGATCAGGGGCTTTGCATGCAGGAGGGAGGACGTGACCGGGGCAGGATTCCAGAGGATGGGGCGGTTGGCCACACAGGGCGTGTCATGGTGGCGAGCAATGAAGTTGGCTGAATGGGGAAGGACACACTTTGCGGGTTGCATGGCAGAGGTGTGGCTCGCAGGTACATGCTGGCTGCGGGGGGGAAGGTGGGGGGCGTAGATGTGACAACGCCACATCATGGGAGGGGCACTGCGAGGCTTGGCGAGATGAGGGGTGCCCTTCCCTCGGGTGCCTCCTGCGGGCCTGACAGGAGCACAGCCTCGACTCTCTGATGTATAAGTGAGTCTGGGCGAGCTGGAGCCCCATGGGACTTAGGGTGCCCGTGGCTAGCTTCCAGTGGTGGTGGTCGTTGTATGTCGGCCGACCAAAAATGAAAGCGTGAAATGCTTCGATCCGCCGAGTATCTTTGTATGGTTCGAGAGCCGTCACCAAAGGAAATTCAAACCCATTATCTCACACACTGAATGGCGCGAGGTCTGCCGACAAAAAAACCAGCCCACCATCATCCCGGTGTATGTGAGAAGCAGTCAAGAACAGGGCAAGGCTGTGCCAAGATACCACTGACACACACGTCTCTAAACCAATGCAAAGCAGCATGGATGGGTGGATGTATGTACCAATCACTACCAAACATGCGAGCTTGCGCAACTTCACGCGACTCAATGCGTGTTCCCGGGTATTGGAGTAAACAATTGCTGCTGGCATGCCCACGGTAACTTCATGTCGATGACTGGATGGAACTTGTTGGTCGATGAATGCAAACGAATGGATAGACAAGGGAAGATGCACGTCAGCAAAAACCAGAAACGGGCACCGAGGCGCTCCCCGCATAGATCAAGGGAGGACACAGAGCGAGGCGTTCACCCCACCCTGCCTCTCCTCGCACAGAAAGCAGACTAGTCTGCCTTATTCCTCACACACCCACCCACCTACCCATAAGACAGCCCTGGGGCATACCGGCCGTGTCGTGGGTGACACGCTCTATTGAGACCAGGCTTTGGGGCAGACAGGGAGCAGGGGGGTGGTTTTGATCGTAGGCTTGGTGGTGGGGAGATGGCTTGAGCGGCTCGAGGGGCAGAGGTGAACCGGCTCCAGAACAGGAGGCTCAGTGAGGCTTAAAGGGTTCCCGCTCTCCCCTAACGAGCCGCGGAAAATCCGAATGAGTGTCCCAAAGTGCGTGCTGAACCCTTTGATCCCGGCGTGGGTACATATTGCAGCCGACATTCTATGGCTATATGGCGCCAAAGAAATTGGTCCAAGGATAGGCCACACACACACTGAACGGCATGAGATCGGCAAGCAAAAGCCAGCCCACCATCATCCCAGTGGATGTGAGAAGCAAATCAAGAGCAGGGCGGGGCCGTGACAAGATACCACAAACACATACATATTCCCAACCCAAATGCAAAGCAGCATGGAAAGATGATACGATGTGACCGATCGTCGCCAAACAATTGTTGGTCTCTGGGTTACGGAGTAAGCGGACCCTGCTGGCATGCCCCCCAGTGGCTCCCGGTCGATGGATGGGACCTGTTGGTCCATGGTTATGTCATGAATGCAGTCACACCACACAGCATGGACACCCCATGTCAAAAAAAGAAAACATGCGGGCACCTAAGTGCTCCCCACAAAATTCAAGGGAAAACACAGAAGGTGTACTTCACCACCTTCTGCCTCTCCTCGCAGCACGACAGACGAATCTACCGAGCTCTCCAAGAGGCAGTGCCCGCCAGAATGGCACCACGGGGATAACCGCCTCCCAAAACCCACTTCCACCCGGCGGTCGTCCCCGTTCACAGCGATCCGCCAGTACTTCATATCAAGGTCAAAGAACACAAGTCCCCCGGCATGTGTAATAACCATGAGCACTGTACACGGAGAGGGAGCTAGCGTCAGACGAATCCAAGACACTCCCAAAAAGCGAGCCGTAGACGAATCCCCGACGCACTCAAAGAGGCAGTACCCGTCAGAAGGGTACCACAGGGACAGCCAGATCCCATCATCCAAATCATTCCAGTGGCCGTCCCCGTTCACAACGAGATGCCAGTGCCCCATAAAGTGGGTGTCAATCACCAGTCCCCCGGCAGGTGAAAAAGCCCCAAGGCACTGGACATAAATAGAGCCAGCCGCAGACGAATCCCCGACGCCCTCAAAGAGGCAGTACCCGTCAGAAGGGTACCACAGGGACAGCCACATCCCATCATCCAAATCATTCCAGTGGCCGTCCCCGTTCACAACGAGATGTCAGCACCCCATAACGTGGCTGTCAACCACCAGTCCCCCGGCAGGTGAAAAAGCCCCAAGGCACTGGACATAAATAGAGCCAGCCGCAGACGAATCCCCGACGCCCTCAAAGAGGCAGTACCCGTCAGAAGGGTACCACAGGGACAGCCACAATCCCATCATCCAAATCATTCCAGTGGCCGTCCCCGTTAACAACGAGATGTCAGCACCCCATAACGTAAAGGCCACACACACACACACGTGAATGATTGTAATACGCCCGAACGCCCAGAGCGGTGGTTGGGGTGAATAGATTGCAGTGGCAACCCACCTGCAAGCAAAGCTTCAACTCTTCATGCCCCTGCCAAAGCACCCCTCCCAACGTCAACACAGGTCAGGGAAGCATGCGGCGAACGAGCAAGTGATTATCTGAGCGCTCTGGGCTCACGGGGGGCTCACCATCTGAAGGGCCATCTGCACCATGGGGATCTGCGCCACTATGGAGAGCTCGCCCAGGCCATCCTCGTCGCCATCCTTGCTGTCCACCACACTCTCTAATGCAGCGATGACGTCGCTGACATCGATCCAAGTCGGCCGTGGCAGAGCCTGCCGGGAGCATCGGCTCCCTGAGCCAACCTTCGGGCATGATGCCGAGATAAGCACATTAGAGCTGTACAACTTAAACTGGTCCGTTTATTTTTAACAGTGGCAAATTTCCGAATCCGACAGTCCATGTACGATTCCAGAGATCAAAATACGATACATTCCTTTGTCGCTCCCCAGGAATCTCTTCGGACCTTCCGATGTTCCCGGTCTAAAAACATTGGACGGCTCAAGTTTAGTTGGGCACCCCTAATGCACACGCGCATGGCGCCGGCTCAGATCCCGGCAGATTCCGGGAGGCCGCGTCGACGGCCACACTGCGGCACTCGAAGGCAGTCGGTGGATCCTCCGAGAGCGAAGTGGTCGCCCGCGTGCCGCCAGTTTCAAACAATGCCCCCCTTGGCCCTGGACCGCAAGAGAATTCCTACTTGAAGAAAGAGGGCATGCGAGAGACGGCGACAGGGAGATCATGCTTGGGCGCTTGATGCTGGCCTCGGTCGACTGGCGCTTATCAAAGCAGCTGAACCCACAGGGCCAGCCAGGCATGGGGGTTATGGAGTACACGACCTGGCGCAACGCGATCTGCAATGCGATTCGGCCGTTTGCGGCGATTCCCGTTGCAACCTTGCAATGCGATTCAACTTAACACGTTGACCGTTGATCCAATCTTTGCCAGAAATTTCGTAAGCCGCTAATCGTCCGATTTCCGAACACGTACCATTTTTAAGCAGGGCTCATCGAGAACTATGCATCGATCGGTACGGTTGGATGGCGTGAGATCCGTGAACAGAACGCGGGACGGTCCCTCTTTCCGTGTGTCCTCGCCTGAAACTGTGGAATCGCCTCGCAAACTGCAACGGGAATCGCCGCAAACGGCCGAATCGCCTCGCAGATCGCGTTGCGTCAGGTTGCGTACTCCATGACTCCCATGCCAGGGCGGTGCTCGCGGACAGCGGAGCTATCAATTCGGTGCAAGAACCCCGAGTGGGAGCGGTCCTCACGGGCGAGAAACATGCCAGTTCAAGCGGTTGTCGAGTGGGGGGAGGGAGTGCTTGCCAGGCTGAGTATGCGGCGCACGATGCTAGGTCGGCGCTCATTCCTCCGCCCATAGTCAATATGAAACAGCTGCGCCTCCCCCACCGGTTCCCTCTCATTTCTCACATCAAGGCATTCTATGTGGCATGCTGCCTCCGCATTTGCACAGCTCCCTGAATGGGAAGGCTTATTTATAGGTTCCAGCTTCGATGGACCGGCTTGACGGTCCCAGATTTTATTTGACGGACGCTGCATGCATCCAGACTAGGTGGAAAGATCATTGCGGGCTCTTCACAGCAATGCACAGTGTTGCACCGCCTTTCCGTTTTAAACGCCCTCATGAGATGCAGCGATGCAGCCGGCTTTCCTTTTGCTCCACCGCTTTGCGCGCAAGACCGCAGACTTCCCCGTGAACCAAGCCGACTCATGCTCTGAATGCCGTGCCGTCAAGTAACGGCCCAAGTATTTCCCCCATACACGCGGCCTGCCCCAATCAGTTTTCACGTCAAGCATGGGCCCGATCAGTTTTCACGTTCAGTTTTTAATGTGCTCCTCTAATTCCAACTAATTAGTTAGTTCCTGATAAAAGTGCATGTTGCCTCTCTCTCCCCACATATTTCAATATTGCGTATTCACATCCTACGACGAACCCCCTTCAGGACCATGGTGCCTTTCAGGGGCTTGGCAGCAGAGGGCAAGACCACTTTGTACCTTACATAGCATGTGAATCTCCTCCTTGCTGACCTTCTGGAGTTTGGCATCGATCTCAGGTACGCCCGATATAGACTGCAGTCCCGGTCCAGACGACTCGGGCTCCTCCCCGGACGCCGGGCTGTCACTGAAGGCTTTCTTGCGTGTCGTATTTGGTCCCAAGGGAATCGCTGCAAAGCTGCTGGTCATACCCTCCATGCGCATCTGCCATTGGGCCAGCTCCAGTAACCCCGTTCACAGCCTACGCCTCAGCTCGACGATTATGCCGCGGCCACAGGAGAGAGCCAGGTTTATGGATTTGTTTCACGTGTTCTGGAGGACGCTGATGTGGCGCACTGAAGCAAGGAGCGATGCAAAGCCTGCCCAAAGCATCACGGGAGGAGCAGGGCTGCCGGAAGCGACCTTGCGCCCCTTCAGGTCGACGATGCGGCGGCGCTCGGACTCCAGCACCGCGCGGGTGTGGCCGGCTCTCCACTTCTCCCAGCCGTGCTGCTGCTCCTCCCATGCCTCACGCTTCGCCTTCTCTCTGCACGAATCACGGCGCCCCATGCGCAGGAGCTCAGAGGGATCCAGACAGGGCTGCGAGGCTGCTCTCGCACGGCAAAGAAAAAACAGCAAGGCATCCACGGAGAGACCACGCATGCGTGTGGCTTATCCTTGGACCAATTCCTTTGGCCCCAAATAGCAGAAGACCGGCTGCACTATGTACCCACGCCGGGGATCAAAGCATTCAGGACACACTTCGGGTCATTTATCCGGATTCTCTGGAGCTCAGTAGTGAAGAATGGGACACCCTAAGCCTCATCAGGCCACCTGAGCCCCTCTGCAACTGCACCGCCTGCGCACTGCTGTGATTTTGAAATGAGTGCACCTCCCCTGCGAGCTGCTCAAGACATCTTCCCACCACCAAGCCTACGCTCAGAACCACTACCGTGCTCCCTGCCTGCCCTAACGCCGAGTCCCAAGAGAGCTTCTCCACCCACCACACGCCTGGTGCTCCAAAGGGCTGAGAATGACAAACCGACTTGCTTCTTTCCGACCTTGCACGCTCACCACCGATCCGCGCTTGCAACCCGCTACCCCAGCGCCAACTCTATGGGACTGAAGCCCCTGCACACCCCGCGAGGAAGCTGCGGTCTGGAGCCATGCAGCCCACACTTGCACTGCAGCTGTTGTTCAGCACTGTTCCTACTTGAGGTCCCATCCCCGCATATTCCTGTGTGTCCCAAGCCCTCCCGATGGCCGATAGTTCACCAACTGGTCGTCGCCTTCCTTCTTCATTATCAGTTCTGGCATGGCCAACAACCTCGCCACGTGGCCAGGGAAGCTGATTACACGCCGTGTGTTGCCGTTCAACCCTGTTGTAAGTGGTCATCGCTGCCCGGATGGACCCCTGAGCTTTGAGGAGCCCGGCCTATGTCAACTCCACGTGCCAACCTTCCACCCGCACCTCGCTCAACACCCTCCCCACCAGTTCCCCCCATTCCAACAGCCCCCTCAAGGAGGTGGGTCAACCGCCTGCTCGCCCCCATCCGATTGGCCACCCATTCCTCGGCCAAAGCCATCGCCTGCTCCAGTGAGGCCCCGCTCTGCTCCTGAGTCCCACTCTGCCAAAATAACCTGGACGCTCAGGTGCTGAGACGAGGCCGCTCGGCTGGGCCTGCTTGCGGCCACGGACACCTCCGCCGTACCCAGTCCCTGGCCCTCCACCGCCTGTCCATTTTCCGCTTCTTGCCGCACATCCCCCATACTCTCCAAGAGCTGTTATGCCACCCTTCCTGGCGGCCACCGGAAGCCTGCCCGGCCCTCACCTTGCGCCACCCTCTCCACCTCATGAACATCCTGCCCGGTCTGCGTGGAGTCTATCTCCTCAATGGCATCCACCCAAGCTCTATCCATCAGCGCCAACCTCTCGACCTCCTCCCGTCAAGCCCCCTCCCCACGATCCAGGCTGCCGCCATGCCGTCCTTCACACCCCCTGCACCAGCCCGGCGCCGACCACCTCTGGCTGGGCATCGCCCCTGGGCCCGCCGGATAATCAGACCCGTGACCCCATGCTGCCCCTCACACCCCCTGCACCAGCCCGGTGCGAACCACCTCTGGCTGGGCATCGCCCCTAGGCCCGCCGGATCATCAGACCCGTGACCCCTCGCGCGAGCGTGAAAGAGAGCCGTTGGATGCCCTTCTCCTTCCATCCCATGTGGGCCTGGATCCACTGCCAAGTGCCACTGTTTGTGGGTGGCTTATCCTTGGACCCATTGCTTTGGCATTAATCAGCCATAGAAAACCGGCTGCACTATGTACCCACACCAGTATGTGTGTATGTTTATCCTTGCGACTCCTTTGGCACCCCGTAGCCACAGAAGACTGCACTATGTACCCACGCCGGGGATCAAAGGATTCAGCACACACTTCGGGACACTCATCCGGATTCTCCGGAGCTCACTAGTGAAGAATGGGACCCCCTAAGCCTCGCTGAGCCACCCGAGCCGCTCTGCATCTGCACCACCAGCGCACTGCCGCCTTGTGCCTGAAGCCGGTTCATCCCTGCCCCCCGCGCTGCGCGAGCCATATCTCCACCACCAAGCCCACGCGCAAGACCACCCCTCTGCTCCCTGAGCCTCACTGGGCCACCTGAGCCCCTCTGCGGCTGTCCTGCCGGCGCACTGTTGCTGTGTCTCTGGAGCCGGCTCACCTCCGCCAATCGAGCCACCCCTCCACCACCAAGCCCACACCCCACATCACCCCGCTGCCGCCTAGGCACCCTTGTGCGTATGCTTATCCTTGCGAATCCTTTGGCACCCCGTAGCCACACAAGACTGCACTATGTACCCACGCCGGGGATCAAAGGATTCAGCACACACTTCGGGACACTCATCCGGATTCTCCGGAGCTCACTAGTGAAGAATGGGACCCCCTAAGCCATTGTGTGTGTGTGTGTATGCTTATCCTTGCGACTCCTTTGGCACCCCGAAGCCACAGGAGACTGCACTATGTACCCACGCCGGGGATCAAAGGATTCAGCACACACTTCGGGACACTTATCCGGATTCTCCGGAGCTCACTAGTGAAGAATGGCCGTGTGTGTGTATGCTTATCCTTGCGAATCCTTTGGCACCCCGTAGCCACAGGAGACTGCACTATGTACCCACGCCGGGGATCAAAGGATTCAGCACACACTTTGGGACACTCATCCGGATTCTCCGGAGCTCACTAGTGAAGAATGGGACCCCCTAAGCCTCGCTGAGCCACCCAAGCCCCTCTGCATCTGCACCACCAGCGCACTGCCGCCTTGTGATCTGCGCGAGCCATATCTCAACGCCGGTATGTGTGTGTGTGTGTGTGTGATGTGCGGGAGTTTAGAGGGAGAAGGGTGACGCACTTCTTAGCCGCAGCCCGCCCACGCGCCTGGATTTGACTCACCTGCATCCCAATCAAAGGGTCCACATTACGAGGATGAAACAAACGGTACTGCTGCGGAAAATCGATGAACCACCCAACAGTGGATACGAGCAATAGTCGAGATCAGCCTATCACGCGGCAACTCGAGACACGTGTCATGGGCTGTTGGAGCGTTGCTGCACCTTACACTGCAGGCCCGAAAATCTTGCGCAAGCGGGGGAAGAGCCGAGAGGAGCGCATCTGGCACGGGGGCACCTTGCAGCGCGAGGGAAGAGTCGCAGCGACTACTGGAGTGCTGAGATGATTCGAATGCCCAATGCGATGCAAACCTCAAAAGGAGATACAGCGGATTCACAGCTCACAGCTGCACGCATGGGATCATGCAACGCCACACAAACACTATCCCTTTGGCGCCCTTCTCATGGCCGGCGCTCAGGATCAGGCGCACTGACCCGGAACTCGTTCTCGGCGCGCTGATTGGCGTGCTCGGCCAGGCGAGTGGCGCGCTTCAGATCCTCCTCGTACTGCTCCCACCTCCTGCACTCCCCATCCACCCACCGCAGCACTTTGCCGTGTACATGCAGGTCACCAGTGCCCCCCTCCCTCCCGAGACCCGCCTAGCTTCAAAACATGCTGCATGGACAATTCCCCCCAGTCCCGCAGCACGCGCACCTCGCCTCCTCTTGTCGCCGCTGAGTGCGCACCAGCTGAATCCAACAAACCCCCGAGCGCATCGTGAGCAAGCCCCATGCAGGCGCCAGGTGGCAAGAGAGCGCACCCTCCCCAAGTGCCCCACTCCGGGCCCTTGCACGAGGACGAGCGCCCGTGCCACGAGATACTCCCTGACCGCACTTCACTCCCCTCCGACAAAGGTAAACATCCCACTGCTTCTCACAGATGCATCTGCTTATATCACCGGCTTCCATGAGCTATACCCGCAAGAACACTGATCTATCCTGGATGCACATCGCACCCAAGCTTTGTTTGTATACTTGCAGTTCTGACCGCCGCTGAACACCTCCGCCTACTCGCTGTATCTGACGCACGCATGCACAGGCCGCGGGAGGGCGTCACGTGCCATCCTCAATCACCTATGACGCATGCACAGGCCGCGGGAGGGCGCCACGTGCCATCCTCAATCACCTATGACGCATGCACAGGCCGCGGGAGGGCGTCACGTGCCATCCTCAATCACCTATGGCCACCCTTTGAAGCACCAGCAAGAAAGAGAAAGGCCTCTGCCAAGAGGCTCAGTGCGGGGAGGGTGCGCGGAAGTGCTGAGAGGGGGCCGGAGGCTGGGAATGGAGGGCTCGAGACAGTCAGCGGGTGACACACATCTTCGCCATATCGCGTGTAAGCCTGCCGACGTGTGGTATCCACCTGCAACAGCGGCCGCAAGGCACACCTCAGCCTTGCCAGTTTCCTTCCACTGGATTGGGTGAGGCGGCGGCGCCCCTCCGATGCGTATTCTCGTGATACTCCGCTCACCTCATGAGACAGAGTCGAAACTGCCATCCACCTTCTGCTGGAGAATCGCCCCTAAGGATTCCCTGGGAATGGTGCTAGATTTCTGTCTGGAGAGGAGGTGCCAGAAAGGAAGGAGACGAGTGCATCGGTTTCCCCGTCCTCCGAGTCTGCCATGGCGCGGGCTGCGACTTTCCGGGACACGGCGGGGATGAGGGCGCGGGCTGCGACTTTCAGGGACACGGCGGGGATGAGGGCGCGGGCTGCGACTTTCAGGGACACGGCGGGGATGAGGGCGCGCGCTGCGACTTTCAGGGACACGGCGGAGATGAGGGCGCCCCACTTATGCGCATGTGCGGGCCTCATGCACCTGTCACGGGCAAGTGTAACTGGTCATCTGGGGTGCAAAAGCGCTTATCACCGGGAGGGCCGTGGTGCCAGCGGGAGGGCCATGGTGCCAGCGGGAGGGCCATGGTGCCAGCGGGAGGGCCATGGTGCCACCGGGAGGGCCGTGGTGCCACCGGGAGATGATGCATGGGAGAGCTGTGGTATCCTGCATACCGAGTTGCGCCGCGCTTCGTCTGCAGCGCGTTGCTGCGCCTGCGCCATCCACCAGGTGGAAATGCCACGTTAGCTTGAGCACGGCCGTCGCACTGGATCGTCCTATCAGTTTCGGAGTGGATGGGTAAGGCTCTCGCCAACACCATCCCAAAAGGCGTATGCCTGGGATGTAGTACTAAACAGCAGCATGTGCACATGGACCCATGTGGGGGGTGCGTCCTTTGAGCACCCAGCGAGGGGCGAGGGGCGAGCATGCGGATGGGGGTTGCCTCCTGCATCCGCTGGCTGCGGCGGTGCTCGTCGTTGTAGTAAATGTCCGCAGTCTGCCGCGATAGAATGGTCCGCACGTTGTGCGCCGGGTCCTGGCCCGAGCCACCCGGCCCACACCCTCACCAACCCCACAGCGCATTCCGTCCTGGCCCGAGCCCCGACCAAGCCTGGACACCTGAACTGGGCCACGCATGTCGACCGAAGAGACTGCTTCCCTCCGAGCTCTTGTATGAATGATTGGGCGTCGTGGAATCCGAGAGGTTTTGGAACTCCCGCCCCGCTCTTAAATGTTGGATCCTGAATCGGAGTTCGGATGATTCCAGGCTCCTCGCGGCCCGCGCCTCGATGTGGGAGCTTCACCTCACCACCACAGAAGCCGCACGACAAGAAAATGATCCGACACGCCTGGGACCGCCCCTCTCGCAGCTCAGCACTCTCCCGCCGAGCGCGCTGAGAGCCGCCGAGAGAGCCCTCCTCGCTCAGCGCCGCCGGGACCACCAAATGCCCCGTGGCACCACGTCGGGGAGTCAATCAGGGAGCGGCCGGGCACCTCGCGGCCAATGGGAGCTGGCTCCAGCTGCGTCTCGTCACGCACGAGGTACTCTATCGCATCGCCGCGACCATAGTCTATGCGGGGTTGGGGCATCTGCCGCACAGGGGAGTGCACGCCCTCCCCTGTGGGCATGTACACGCCCTGCGAGCACGCCCCCTCCACGCCCCGCGCTCCGTTCGATCCGCAGCTCGCCAAGATGGCGATTCCACATCGACGAGCAGCGCGCCCCAGCTTCGTCTACATGCGCTGAGGTGGTATCTGCAATGGTGGGACGGATTTGGGACGCTGAGCGGAAGATGTGGCAACGAAAGGTCGCACCGCAGGGCGTGCCTCCGAGGGCTCCTCTCGGGTGCTTGCCATGGCACTTGCCGGGCTGCGTTTCCCAGGCCCCGCATCCCCCTCTTGTCATTTCAGTTGACCCCCTTGCTGTGGCGACCATCCACCCCACAGCCACCCGCTTGCCTCCTCAATCCGACCCCTTATTGTGATGACCGCCCGTCTCGTTTCCCCCATCCTTTCATCTCAATCCACAACCTTGCCGTGACGAGCAGCCTCAGAGTGGCCCGTGTTCGTTCCGCCTTGAGGGGACGCGCACTGGGCACCGGCAGTGGATGGCGGGCGTGGCCAGCACCAAGACAAGGCTGAACAGAAACACCGGACTTCAGCGATTGGAGCAGATGGACAGCTAAGCAATAAAGAGGCAGCTTTCTGGGGCCATTACCGACGTGGCATCCTCTTTGCCGTTGATCCCGGGGGCGCCAGCACCTGCCACATTGGCAGTGATCCCACCTTAGGAGTCCGGAAGGCCGAAATGACGGTCAAGCGACTTCCGGCAGAGCGGTGCAGGCATCCGGGCGCTCCCAGCAAGCAACAGCTGGCGTTCCTATGCTTGCTGTTACAGGGGCTGCATTTGAGAATCTACAGGCGGCTGCAGCCGGCAGCCAGCAAGAGGTGCGCACAGGGGAAGTGCCAGCAGCCAGCAAGGAGCTGGAGCAGGACCGGCATCAGCCAATAGCTAGCCCAAGGCGGGTCTGGGCATCTCGTAGTACCTCAGTCCCATTGGGCGAGCCCACATTCTTTTGCCGCCGCCTGCAGTATGCCGCACGATGTCCCATCAAAGGTTTAAAACGCAAAGGCCCGGGGAGGGGGCAGCATGGAGAAGGCAGGGCCCCCCAAAAGGCTGGCAGTGTTGTTTTGCACCCCGAAGATGGCCGGATCACGGGGTCATCCCTGCACCCCGAAGATGGCCGCATCAAGGAGTCATCCCTGCACCCCTAAGATGGCCGGATCACGGGGTCATCCCTGCACCCCGAAGATGGTCGCATCAAGGGGTCATCCCTGCACCCCTAAGATGGCCGGATCACAAGGTCATCCCTGCACCCCTAAGATGGCCGGATCACGGGGTCATCCCGGGGCCTCCCGCCCTCTGCGCCATCCTCCGGGGGCGTATATGCTGGGGCTTGCCGCCCTCTGCGCCATCCTCCGGGGGCGTATATGCTGGGGCTTGCCGCCCTCTGCGCCATCCTCCGGGGGCGTATATGCTGGGGCCTCCCGCCCCTCTGCCTCATCCTCTGGGTGGCAGAGCAGGCTGGGCTTGCCGCCTCTGTCGATCCTCTGGGCGATATGCTGGGCTTGTCGCCTGCCACATCCTCTGGGGCGATATGGTGCCAGGCCGCCGCCCTCATGCCATCCTCTGGGCGTATATGCTGGGGCTTTGCCGCCCTCTGCGCCCATCCTCCGGGGGCGATATGCCAGGGGCCGCCTCTCTGCGCCCATCCTCTCTGGGGGCGTATATGGGGCTTGCTTCGTCGCCCCCAGCCGCATCCTCCGGGGCATATGCTGGGCTTGCCGCCCCTGCTACATCCTCTCTGGGGGCGCAGGCGCGGGGCTTGCCGCCCTGTGCACCATCCTCTGGGGGCGTATATGCTGGGGCTTGCCGCCCTCTAAACCATCCTCCGGGGGCGTATATGCTGGGGCTTGCCGCCCTCTGCACCCTGTCGCTATGCATTCTGATCACGAAGACAAAACCACTTGGGCTTCGCACCAAAGCGCGCCGCCTCCTCCTCGTCTCGAATTCAGTGAATGGATACCACAAAGTGCAAACAAATGCGCGCCGGCACACGCACTGAGAGCTCAAATACAGCATGTCTTCGAGGGCCCTGGCGTTCATGGCACTCGAGAGCGCTGGCATGAGGCCCTGATGCCACAAACTGCCTCGAGCCACGAGGAGCAGTAGATCCGGCCAGGGACCAGACGGTGGGAATCTGAGGGTGAAATGTGAATCCTATGGATAGTGTTCCAAGACGAAACATCGAGACGACTCGGGAGGCTGGTGTGACAAACAAAGTGTTCGACTGAGAGGGGAGGCACGCACCGAGACGGGGATGGGCTCTTGTTCTTTCCGGGACGACTGAAAATCGCTGATTGAGAATGGGGGGTGAGGGGGTGGGGAGGCAAGTTCGCATCGGGGGCCTCGCACTCGTCCTGATGCTCTCCTGCCAATGTTGGACACCGCAAGGGAATCTGTGGCTCCATGTCACACAGCGCCTCAGACCGAAGAGAATCCGAAGTATTTGTGCAACAGGCCCGCACAGGTGGCTGGCATGGAGCTTGGTAGCGGGCAGCCCTCAGTCTGTGGCAAATCTGCTCCAGGGGACATCCTGCCGCAGAGTCCAGGGAAAATGCATCGAGGG
>LGRX02003052.1:0-60460 GCA_001247695.2 Cymbomonas tetramitiformis | reverse complement strand
AGACGCGGGGGGAAGCGTGCGGCACACCGGGCACTCCACTCCGCGAGCAGCGTGCGTGTGGCCTCGTTGGAATTCTGCGAGTTTTGCGCCACGGTGTACGCCGTGCTAGTCGCCTGTACCGGGCCTCCCTCCCAAAACATACATAGCAGCCGTCAACAGTGTCAGCGCGTCACTCCGAGCCCCTTAAGGCTGAAAGAACGCATCGTGGGATCTGAAACCCGCGTGCCTGCGAAATGATCAAAGAGGACGATATCCGCGTCCGTTCATCCAACCTATCACGCCTTTAAGCTCTGGAAGGAAGGCTGGCTGGCTCCTTGTGAAATACGCCTCTTGGATGGGGAGCGTTCGATTTGTGCAAGATGAGGCGGTGGGGAGGGGGGCGCAGCATCATGGGATGAGGGTGGGGCAGGGTGTGCGTGCAGTACATATAGGTGGGAAGGAAGGGGTTGGAACGGTGGAACAACTGTGGTGGAATTGGTGACAGATTGGGACAGGATTGCATTGTAGCTGCAATGAAAAGCTGTGAAGCACTGACTTGCGAGCTCGAGGCACCTGAGCAGAGCGCCACCTGGACAAATCTGCAAGAAGAGGGTCACTGCGCACAAAGGGCCACGAGGGCTCAGCTGCCGGCGAGAGAGCACAAAGGCTCTGGGCACTCACGCTGTTCCGCGCAGCCAGGGTTGCCCCGGCTTCCAGGAGCACAAGGGCAGCCTCTGGCTGTCCCCAGTAGGCAGCTGAGTGCAGTGGAGTCCATCCGAGCTGTCACATCCCCCGGCACCACTTACGGTTGCCTCCTCTGCACTGACGCCGTGGCTGTGGCCAGAACTGCCTGGTGGCAACTGCAATAAGCGAGTTCACTGAACTATGGGCTAGGCGCCGTGAATCTCGCCGGTCCCTCTACTAGGAGTTAGATCCCCCAGCAGGCGCGTCCCGGTAATCGTGGTGTGCGGGTTGCTACTCACGGGGGCGGTCCCTCAACTAGGGGTTAGATCTCCCAGCAGTCCCTGTAACAGTGAGCCTGAGCGAGCAGGGTACACTTGCAAGGAGGAGCCGGCAGGTGCCCCTACCTTCGTGACTCGCTCCATCGACGCACCATGGTCCAGCAGCGCCTTCACCACACCGGCGGCACCACTTGCCATCGCAATGTGCAGTGCAGTTGCACCGGACTGCCCTCACACGCCCCCCCTCCCCCAACCCCGCCCCACCACTCTACGGACTTCGCCGCCCACCGAGAAGTTCCTGGCGCGGATAGCAGGTTGCTGCAGGGTCGTCTAAGGGGAGAGCGCCAAAGCACCAGGAGTGCATGCTGGCCAAGCCCGGAGGCGAGGAAGCGCCCCTAGAGCTCGTATAAGCGTTGGAAGTCGGCATCGGGGCACCGTTGGCTATCGCAGGACCTCCAAGCGCTATCGGCAGTGGGCGTGCCAAGGTTAAGGTTACGAAAGTGTCACCTTATCCCCGGTATCTGGAGATATCCCCCCCTCCAGCAGCGCTCGCACAGCGGGCTCGTGGCCGCCGCTGGCAGCACAATGCAGGGGCGTGTATCCATCCTGGCCCATCCGTGGCGCCAACTGTGCGCTTTTAGTGGCAGGACATCAGCGATGCCTCGGGTGGTGCCAACCGCGCGCGTTTAGCGGCAGCACTGCTACGACACCTCACGTGGCGCCAGCCGCGCGAGTTTGGCAGGCCAGCTGCAACGCCTCGCGTGATGCCAACCGTGCGCGCATAGCGGCAGGACAGTGCAACGCCTCCGTGGCGTCAACCGCGTGTGTTGAATCGCCAACCCCGCGCGTCGAATAGTCGGAAATCTCAAACAACTAACTCAGCGGATTTAAGCCGGAAAAAAAATAGCGCAGTTAGGACTTAGAGAACTCAGCCCGGCAAGCAGTTAGCATTGACACAGCCGCCATGCACTTCAGGAGGGGTTCACGCTTGGGAACGCGTGTCAAGAACACGGCGACGGAAAACGAGTGGGACTACTCAGCAAGGAGACTAGTGCAGACCTTGCATCGCAGTCGACAGTGTAGCGGGATATTCAGTGGGGTATGCAGACACGCGTCACGGGGAGAGACGACTATCCACAAAGCTACACGGCTAACCCGCAAGTCCTGAGCATCCAGAGCGCCGAACCTTATCTGTCGGAAAAGAATCTGGAAGGGCATCTCGCCCGACTAACACGGCTTTCCACTGGGGAAGGAGGTCAATAATCTTCCCTTGGTCACCTCTCCATGCGGCCTGCAACAACCCCTGATAGCGCGAAGGGCACGAGGGCCGATTACGGGCAACGCTCAATCGTCACCACGCTTTATCGACAAGGCGAGTGGTTGATGGATGCAGAGGGAATCGTGAAGCAGCAGAAGGATACAGAAGGCCATGGTGCTGACACAAGAACGTGACGACTGCAGACGTGAGGTTAAGGGAACGCGTACTACAGAAGGTGGGAAGTGATGGACTTCCGAGCACATGGTGGAGAAGCGGGCAAATCACTCGCCTGCGATAGCTCCTGTTCGTCGGCACTCATTGCGGAGTTTTGAAAAAGAGCGATGTCCACAGAGGGCTTCGGTCCCACAAGCTCTTCTAACGGAAGATTTTAGCACGAACGTCGGTCTGCTCAGTTGCGTTGTGCTTTGAAAGCAGCATGTGATGCTGTGCCACACGTATATGGACTCCTAGTTGATAGCGGGAAGTTGAAATATTGCATTTAAGCCAAATACTGTCACACAGTAAGCTGCGCAGCTTTGTGTTTTCCTATGTTCGATTACGCATAGTCAGCAGAGACAGGCCAGGGCAATCCTCTGTGTGACACAGTGCGTTTTGAGGTGAACGAACTGCTCACCAGAAACACGATGGCCTACGAATCCTATCCGACTGCTCACAAGCATGCTTGTTGAATTCGCCTACGATGTGCATAAAACGTCCCAAGTTATCGTGATCGTCTTCGCGCTGCAATGCGTCTCTCTGTCGTTTCAATATAGTTTGAACCCTTATCACTTTTAACACTTGCGAGTTGCGTTGGAGCTCTCGTCTCGGTCTGATGTGCCATATAAACCATATGAATAAGTCCACCCTCCCCGTCCCGTCCGCCCTCCCGTCCGGCTCCGCTCGCCTCGTTTGGACGTTTGCCTATCGCTATCCCTCCCGTCCGCCTCGAGCTCGCCTCACATCAGCATTCAGCAATTCAGCATCACGATCAGATCACGCGTCTTTGCTCTGGAGCTCTCTTCTCTGTCGTGCGAGGAAAATTCAGTGTCATTTAGCATTGTCATTCGGTTTCCTATTGATTTAGGAAAGAAGCCATCGTGTCACGTATATAAATATAGGGGGTGGAGGGTGAAGGGGAGGGGGAGAGGGGGAGGGGGGAGGAGGGAGGAGGGTGGGGGGGGGTGAGGGGTATTGGGTTGTTTTCAAAGTTTATACGTTCGTTCACGAAGATTGGGGATTATTTTTTCCCCACCTGTACGTTTACGTACCCCCTATAATTAGCATTTACAACAGACCGAGACATACGATAGACATAAGACAATTAGACATGAGACAAGCATCCAACATTGCTTTAGGATCGAACATGAAAATCGTGTCCTTTCAAATATCATTAATCGATAATCATATCAAAATCAAGAATGACGATTTTCGACTTTGTTTTGACACGTTAGATCGGCATGTCTCGCGCCTGCGCTGGAGTGGTCTGACGTGAGCAAGCGAAGTTTTCCCGTCTTCTGCACTGTTGACAATACACTTTCGGTTATCTATGGTCTTGAATCGTAAAGGGCCTTAACTCTACGATTAGCAGCATTAGCGCTGTCATTCGAATGATATATTTTGAAACAAATCGAAATCATCTGCTGCAAAGGTTACAGTAAACTTTGATTAAACGAGTACAGGTTGCCTTAAGAATATGCCGCTTCCTGTTTCGCCTCCCCCAGGATTTGAAAGCGATCCAACAACTGCGGGGAGCAGCGACTGGGGCGCACCTCCGGGCTTCGAGGAACATTCCCCGCCTCCCGGTTTCGATGTTCAACAGTCAGTTGGTAAAACTCCTCCCCCAGGGTTTGAGGATGTCTCCCCTTCTTCCTTCGCTCCCCCTGGGTTCGAGAATCCTCTAGCAGGGTCAGGATCACACGATTCTGGAGCTCGTAAGAAAGGGCGGAAGGTTGAGAGCGAAGACCTGCCGAGAGACTCCTCTCAAATAAGTTCTGCGCGGAGATCACCTTCAGGTGCCTCCACCACTGCTGCCTGTGCACACGCTCTTCTTCGCTAAGCGGTTCCACTGCACATCATGTGTGCACTCAGTTGTTGAGTGCTCCTGCTTGACGTTACCGGTAGAAATCGGCTCTCGGTATCCCTCTGTTCCGGTACTTCCAATCCAACTCGACCTGCCTTCAGTTTTCTATTTTGAGTGCAGCCTGTGTCGTCTCGTCTCAACACGCGCACGCACGCGCACGAATGCATGCAAACACCCGCACACGCACCCACACACGCACAGCACATATATGTATATGCATTGGCTCTACTCGCGCAATAGCAAGAAGAAGCTGTGCGCCTAACTTTCTTAACATTTCGCTAGACTGAGCAATGTGCTTTTACCCGTACACACTCACGCGGACACAGGCTGAGGACCTTGCTGGAGTTCTTGTGTTGTCTAGGTCTGGAGACCAAAACTCCTTTATCAGACGAGCGCCGTCGAGTCCAGTTGAATTCCCGGGGTTTCTCCTCAGCCCTCGCGGGCCTCGCGAAGGCTCGCCAGCCCGATGTCCCCGCACCTGCGGCCGACGTCACAGCAGAAGTGGACGGGCGCAACGGTGGGGAAGCGCCGAAGTCTGCCAGGAGAAAGAAGGGACAAAGCCTTGAGCCGGCCGGCTCTTCCGCGAAGCCAAAGGATCCAGCCTCTTCTGTTAGCCCCCAATTCAGCTCTCTCTCGTCCAAGGCCGCGGTGTTTTCTCCGTCAGGTTCCTCGCAGCCGCCCTCGCCGGTGACCGAACATCTTGCGCTGGACACAGCGATCACGGATCTATCGGGACAGCTGGAGATATGTGACGTCGGAGGGGGAGAGGTGCCGCGCGATAATCCGGCGCTCCCAAATTCTGGCGATTGTCGGGCGTCCTCGAACGGCTACGCGGACGGACGAGATCTCCAGGACGCCACTGCCGCAAGCCCACTCCCCGCAGGCGCCGTGTACGCAGCTCCTTACGAGCCAGCCTCAATAAAAGCTGCGCAACGCGAAGGTTTTGAGTCCAGCAAAGAGCTACACAGCTCCATGGAGCCCCCACGGAGCCCCCACAGGCCCCCACGGAGCCCCCCACACTGGGGCCCCTGGAGCCCCACGGAGCCCCCACGGAGCCCAGGAGCCCCCCACGGAGCCCCACGGAGCCCCCGGAGCCCCCACGGAGCCCCCACGGGAGCCCCCACAGGAGCCCCTGGTGCCCCGACGCAGCCCCGACCCCGAACACCATACGTTCATTACCGGCGGGGGGGAGCGGATCTGGCTGACCGGAGCTCCCCCTGCGGAGGCCCTGACGGCCGCCCTGGCGGACCCTACGTCCAAGCCTCCGGCGAAGCACCCGATGGCACCCCCAGGCAAGTCTCTCACGGAGCCCCCCACGGAGACCGTAGAAGCGCCCTCGGCGGAAAGCACGGAGGCAGGGGAGGCAGCTGCCCCTGCGCGACCGTCGCTCCCAGAACCTACGAGGTGGCGGAACGATCCCGGCACGCCGAGCTATGCGAATAAGCTGGTCGACTCCCCGCGCACGCCGCTGACCCCGCTGATGCCCGGCGAAGAGCCGGACTCCGCCAGCGTCGCGCTCCGCAAGCCGTCCGTGTACGAGTTCGACGACCTGACGGAGATGCTGGACGATGACCACTGCCTTCGACCTCCACGAGTGGCAGTGGCCCGGGACTTCCGGTGTCGGGAGCGTGCTCGGCTGCCCAACGGCCAAAACGCGACGGTGAACTCAGGTGACTCGAGCGAGGCATGACATGTCGATTCGCTCACTTGGGCATGTCCAACATCGTACTCCGTGGTGCGGCGGTTCCGGGCGGGACCGCCGTGTTGCGGCAGTTCGGGGCGGGACCGCTGTTCTGCAAGCATCCATTTAGCACAGTTATCTTTGCTCCAAGGTCGACCTTGTGCAGCAGTGCAGACCTGCTGGTCTCAAACAGGGCACGGGCCCTTGTGGTTCTTCTGTGCGGCAGTGGAAGGGCTGGAGCTCCACACCAACATCCTGAGTAAGGCAGAGCAGGAGCGCCTTGTGGACTTTGTGAAGGATCTTGAACGGCGCGGGCATGCCAATGAGCTGAGGTCCGAACTGAGCCAAGTCGTCAAAAAACCATTCCTCAATCACACACTGCCCAGATACCTTACATCGTTAACCACGACTGCGGCAAGCTACGCCCACCGCCACGCCTGCGCAGCTGCCACCAGGCGCAGCTGCCGCCAGGCGCTGTTGACACCAGGTGCTGCCGCCACCAGGCGCTGACACCAGGTGCTGCCGCCGCCAGGCGCTGCTTCCAGGTACTGCCGCCAGGTGCTGCTGCCGGGCGCTGCTGCCGGGCGCTGCTGCCGGGCGCTGCCGCCAGGCGCTGCTGCCAGCATGGCAGCAGCTGGACTCCCTTGGACGAATCCTTCACGTTTTCTGACCTGCAGCTGTGGCGCGCCACACGGAATTTTCCTGCAGCCCTTGTGCTACGCCTTCGCGCACGCTTTGGCAACGCCGGTGACGGGGTTGTGGCCCGGCACAGGGGGCGGACATTCACGGCGCCCAGGAAGTGGATGAAGGGGAAGGGACGCGTCACCATGCAATTTGGATGTGTGTACAACTATGCCACCGACAGCCAGGTGCCGGGCCCCCTCCGCTTGTTGCACAACAGCGTGTCATGGCGGGCCGGTGGTTTGGCACAACTGGCAAAAGCATTGGTGCCTTCAACCCACACTTGGCCGGATGTGCAAGAGGCCGCGAGTCTCGAAGGGGCGCGGCGCCCTAGCACGTGGCGCGATGGGTGGCACTGCCTCGCGACCGCAGGCTGCCTGCAGGGTTATGTTCATGAAAGCGACGGGGCGCCGAGCGAGCTGAAACGCTGTGGCCTGCAGCTTGTAGTCAGCCTGCTGGCTGTATTTGCCTGAGTGGGGGTTTTGGAGGCCTGCAGCTCGCAGCCCTCCTGGGCCTACCGGCAGTGCTGGCGCTGAGAGCGGAGTGGCGGAGCTGTGGCGCAGGGTCGAGCCCCAGGTATTTTGACGGAGGAGGACACTGAGCCGTTGCCCCCGCTCCTGCAGAGTGTCATCAGGCGCCTCATCCGGTGGAAGGTGTGAGGCCCTCGCAGGAGCCACACTCAGATCTCTGCTTTAATTCAAGAGGCCTCAGGGTTGCCCCAGCCCAGTCTTAGTTTTGGGTCTGGAAGGAATGTCTATGCACCAGTGAGCGTCTGAACCTTGCGCCAGAGGCTTCCGTCGGAAACAAGCCCTCCCTGGCTTCGCCCCTGCCTCCGGGGTGCGCCTTGTGTGAGCATCCCCCTTGCGCCATCCCTGCCTCCTGGATGTGTGCACATTCTTGTTTCCCCCCTGGTTCCGGGGTGCGCCTCAGTCTGGTTCCCCCTGACGCTGCGCTTGCTTCAGAGGCGCGCCCGGTGCACGCCTGCATGCCTGTCAAGAGCTCATTCACCGGCTGCTACGACAGAGCAGTTGGGACAGAGATGTGTGGTCTGGTGGCGCACGCTGTGGCAGGTGCTGCCGGCAGATAAAGAGCCCGACTCGGCGATCATCAATTTGTACTCTGAGGACGACTGTATCCCCCCTCACATTGATCACCACGACTTTACTCGCCCCTTCTGCACGATCTCGCTGCTGTCTGAGCAGGTCCGTTTTGCCCCCCCTCGGATGGACTGGGGCCTCGTTGTGCACCCCCTCGGATGGACTGGGGCCTCGTTGTGCACCCCTTGCGACACGGGCATGCGGCCTTCCCGCGCGGGGCGGTGGCGCCTTCCATCGCATGTTCCTGGAAGGTGTGGGGCTCTTCTCGTTACCTCCGCAGGTGGCTGAGTGCAGTGGGCGCTGCCCAGAGCAGGGGGCGGGGGCGCTGCTGCGCGGGGCTTCCTGGGTCCCCTTCAGACGCGGGGCTTCCTGGGTCCCCTTCAGATGATTGCCTATGGTTGGGGATGCTCGGATGATCCTCTGGTGGATGAGTCTGGGCGCCTCCTCGGATGATTCCCTGGTGGATGAGTCTGGGCGCCCCCTCGGATGATCCCCTGGTGGATGAGTCTGGGCGCCCCTGCTTGGGGAATCTCGAGTACCCTCTGCTCCATGAGTCTAAGCCCCCCCTGGGTGTTTGGCGGCTCGGTGCAGGCGATTCTTTTTGGCGCACGCATTGGCATAGTGAACCCAGGAGAGTTCGATGCCCCTTTTAAGCTTTCACTGCCAACTGGATCAGTGCTCATCCTAAAGGTCCAGCCCCACCACAGCCTTTGATAAAAGTTAGGGGGTGTTTTGCACCCTCGGATGTAGGGCATCTTTGGATAAAGGGTGGGATCCGTTCCGTGTCTCTGGATAAAAGGTGTGAGTGAGGGGTGAGGACTTATAGTTTACACCAAACAGTGTGTGTGGCTTTGGGACTTGCGGGATGAGGCTGCTGTCATTTGCTATCTTTCGTGCTTGGCCAGGGCAATGCGGCCGATGTCGCGAAGCATTGCGTTCCTGCTGTAACAGCTGATCGCATCAGTATAACCCTACGCCGTATGCAAGACCCTTTCCGGAAGCGGATGGGTCTCGACTCGCCCCGCACCGCGAATCAGCCAGGCAGGCTGCCCGCACGGTGCGTACATCTTCGACAACATTTCTGGGCGGTTTCGTAGCAAAGACATCTATCGTAGTCTTCATCCGTCCTGCTTGAGGACTGGCCTTTGGCATGGGTTTGTTGAATTTGTGCTCCAATATTGTCCCATCCCTATCGTTGATTGCACATTCTACCTTCGGAGTGATTCTTGGGCTAACTCTGGTTTGTGGGCTTTGCACCATGCGTTGTTATTGCTTTATACAGGAAGGTTTCTGTGTATGAGCAATAATGCTCAGAATGCGTCAACATGATCAAAGATCCCATGTTCACACACACACACACACAAGCACCGTTAAAATTACGTGCAAAGTTTAAAAAGAGAGTAACTAGCTCGCTGGTACATATGTGGAAGTGATTAGTTGAACATATAGCTGCCGGGACGAGTTCTCGAAGCACTAAGATTCGATACCGCAACAATACTATTGACAGAAGAATAATTTCCTTTGCCAGACTAAGAAAACTTAATTGTCAATATCTGCTGGTTGCCAAGTTACACGCAGTTGCTCTTCATGCTTGTTCCTCTCCCTACTCAATGCGTCTGAAACCTGGAGCATTCTTTTGATGACCTTATCTTGAAGCAAATTTGTGTGAGTTTAAGTTTAGCCCGTGACGTCGAAGAGTAGGTGCAATCATGTGGCCATTCTTTCATATAAGCATTGCAGGTGTTTGCCGATGACAAGTAGGATAGTAGTGGCACATAAATGGGCAATTACATAGCTTGAACACAACGGACATAATGGCTCGGCAGCTTTTAGCTCCACCGGCAAGCACTGCAGGTGTTGAGAGAGCTTTTTCAGCGTGTGGCATGATGCACCCTCGCCTGACTTGAGACAAGTCTGCCATCATTTTCGTTGACAATTTACTTTGTGGAGAGTCAGAATTTCATTTATAAAATAATATAATTTAGGGGTTGTAACCTTTTCGGCGCATCAGATGGGGTAAGTTGTACTCCGGAACCGAAGTCTGTGAGCCGCGGCCGAAGCGATCGGTCCGCGATATACGAGCAGGGTGTGTTACAATTAAAGGCGCACAGACCTGTACACCTGTAAACTGTTATGAACCCTATATCAAAAATGCTATTTGTGGAGTAGGTGAGCTGAGTAGCAGAGTTTCACTGTAACGCAGACCCGCGTGTGTCGCAGCGCAGGCCGCGCAGCGCGGCCGCGCTCGGAGAAACTTTGGGGACAAGAGTAAATTTGTTACACCCCTAAGCGCAAGGGAAGAGTGAACTGAGATGAGATCTCAGATCATGAAATTTCAATATTGAACATTACAATCAAGTTACTATGAGATAGCAAGTAAATTTGTGACAGAAGTTTGCTGAGGGAAGGCGAGGATTATCCGAATTCTGGTGTGGGATGAAGTAACCTCCAGAACTCTTAACGTATGCGTTACGTCTTAGCTGTTCTTGAGCAGAGATCCACATATACTTCGCCCTGCCCGGCAGTATTCGAGTATTGCTCCTCTCCGTCGTCCACCAGCAGAACACGTTTTTCATGGTCCGCAGCTGTTGTTTTCTAGCTAATATTGCTTTTGCTGCGCACAAAGTGTCGTTTATTTCGTTCCACAACGGGGGTACAGGCATGTCGTGTTCGACGGGAACGGGGTGCTGGGCACAGGACTGCGCCGCAAACCCGGGCACGGGCTGCTCGCACCATGTGGTCTCCACTGAGCTCAAACTGGAGACCGCGTTTTTCGCTTGCCCCATCGTTTCTGATGCCCCGGGCCCGTCAGAGAGTGGAGCAACGGATAACGAACCAAAGATGAGCGACTCTATGACCGCGCGCGAGTTGTTCAAAGCGCTCAATCCAAACTTGCCTCACGCTGCAGGTGAGGAGAGAGATATTTCAGCCGGTTTGGAAAAGCTGGGGCCAAGCAAAGCTGACCGCGCACTCTCTTTGAGCTTGGGTTTTGAAAATTAAATTCAAAGTCCAAGATTGGTACAGCGGCTACTTAAGGATGAGGATCGTGTGAACTGTTCTGCAGAAGAAGAGAGGAGGCCCGTCGCTGTCTGCGAGGCATGCGGGAGAGACGTGTCGGGACCGTATGTCACCGCTTTTGGAAAAAAGTATCACCCATCATGTCTGTGCTGTGTGGAGTGCAAAAAAATTATTTCGGGCCAGCTCGCCAGGGGTCCTCAAGGGCGCCCCATCTGCAAAGACTGCTATCGTAGAAGGCAGCCCATGTGTGATGTTTGCTCCATGTTCATCCCAGTGGGTCAAGACGGCAACCTGCGCTGGCGTGAGCACCCGTACTGGAAGGACAAATACTGTGAAACTCACGACCTCTCCGTCATCGGAAAATGCTGCTCCTGTACGAGGTCTGTATTCACCTTGACTTTCGATAGGATGTAAAATCATCCCGTAAATTTAATCCTTGTATTTTATCTGGCTGAGAGGAAGCTCAAAATCATCACTGATGAGGCGTAGTATTCTCTTTGTATTTTTCTTATTTCACCTGAATGTCTTTCCCTGCAACTCCCTAGGCTGATGAACGTACAGTCTTGGGTTATTCTACAGTTTCGAGAGTGATGGCCGCTCAGTCAGGAAGCGAGGAGTAAGACCTGCTATTCAAACCTTTGTTTTCGGCTATAGAATTTGTAAGAGGCACAAGAAGATGTTCTCGGGCCAAGAACTCGGGTCACATATGTCTTTGGTTGCTTTTACCACAGGTTCGAATCGAAGGCATCGCCTCTTTTAAACTTAGGAGACGGTCGGAAGATTTGTGTCCTCTGCTGCGGGAAAGACAACTTGATCGACACACAAGACTGTCAAAAGCTTTACGACGACATCTTGGCGTTCTTCGCCAAGCTTGATATGCGCTTGAGAGAACGGGTTCCGATGATGCTCGTGGACTTCCCGGCGCTTAACGAGGCGGCTGAGAAGGAGGGGCAAGGCCATTCTTCTGAGTGCCGTGGATTAACGCTGGCTGAAATTCACACGGTGCCGGTTATCGTCGCCGACGGTCATGGCGACGTATCGTTCAGCGGGATGTCCTCATTTGGAGTTGGGCGGCGCAACATCAGGCTGACGAGGGAATGCGAGGTCACTGCCATCCTCGTGCTCTACGGTCTCCCTCGGCTTCTCACGGGATCCATCCTTGCTCATGAGTGCATGCACGCCTGGCTGCGATTAAATCACGCGCGGTTCTCCACGAGGCTGGAGCTGCAGGTAGAGGAAGGAATCTGCCAAGTGCTTGGATATCTGTGGCTACGCTCTCAACAAACTGGAGCCAAGGCTTCTCCATCACAGGTATCGCAAAACTCTTTTAGCTCGACGCAGCTCTTCTCGTGGCCGCCCCGAAGCCTTCCGGTTTCTCTCCCGCGCTATCTCTAGCTCCGGTTTCTCTCCCGCGCTATCTCTAGCTCCGGTTTCTCTCC
Organism: Cymbomonas tetramitiformis; assembly: GCA_001247695.2. Taxonomy (NCBI): domain Eukaryota; kingdom Viridiplantae; phylum Chlorophyta; class Pyramimonadophyceae; order Pyramimonadales; family Pyramimonadaceae; genus Cymbomonas; species Cymbomonas tetramitiformis. Next base: position 48,265 of record LGRX02003052.1, on the reverse strand, counting down.
CGCGCTATCTCTAGCTCCGTTTTCTCTCCCGCGCTATCTCTAGCTCCGGTTTCTCTCCCGCGCTATCTCTAGCTCCGGTTTCTCTCCCGCGCTATCTCTAGCTCCGGTTTCACTACTTTATTTTGACTCTCTGTTTTCCTGTGCACTTATGTTATCAATGAGATATCTCACGGAGTGGCATATAGCACGCCACCCTACAATGACCATGTTTATGACGCCTCTCACCAATGCTACGTTTGCCTGCTCACAGAGCGGAGCCGCCCAAGCCACAATTGAGCAGGTCACCGAAAAGCTCAGTAAATTGGGAGTACGTGAAATCAAGAGCCAGCTTGATCGCCGTTCGGTGAATTGGAAGGACGAACACGCTGTCGAGAAGTCGGAGCTCGTTGCACTTCTAGCGACTGCCGTCATGAAGGAGGAGGGTGCAAAAAAAGAGCCACCTAAGCAAACATTGACTAGGCAAGACTCCGTGATGTTTACGCAGAGTGCTGAATATGGAGAGTTCGTCAAGCACCAAATTCAAACAGACAGATCTCCGGTATATGGTGAAGGCTTTCGTCTCGCCTGGGCTGCATATGAAAAACACGGACTTGAGCGCTTGCTAGACCATGTCAGTCGAACCGCGGAACTTCCCAAGTGATACCATACTGCAGTTGTCTCTAAATGCGCATCGTATATGTAGAAGCCTATGCTTCTTATCGCGCACGCTGACTTTTAGGGCACCATGCGAGTATTCATATGTAGGTGATACTCAGGCGAACCCAAGTAACTTAAGACAGAGACCTGCTGTGTGGGTCGGTGAGAGTCAGCATGCATTCATGTAAGGTAGATTATGGGGTTGAAAATATGCTCGTTGCCGAGGGAGCTTCCGAGGATTTATAGCAGGGGGGGGGGCAGCAGGGGTTCTGGAAATACCCCCCCCATAGAACTTCAATTTTGCCCTTGGGGGGTTAGCACCCCCCCCTAGGAGTTACTTTTTGTCCTTGGGGGGTCAGCACCCCCCCCTAGAACTTGCACTCGCGTACACTGCGGGGCGGGCGGGAGTGCCCCACGGTACCACCATAACGCGCGCGGGGCGAGCGGGAGTGCCCCACGGTACCACCATAACGGGCGCGGGTCGGGTGGGAGTGCCCCACGATACGTGCCCCATGATACCACCATCACGCTCGCGGGGGACGGGAGTGCCCTACGATACCCCCACGACGCTCGCGGGGCGGGCAGGAGTGCCCCACAATACCACCATCGCGCGCGTGGGGCGGGCGGGAGTGTCCCACGATACCACCATCGCGCGCGTGGGGCGGGCGGGAGTGTCCCACGATACCACCATCAGGGGCGCGGACTAGTCACGCAAGGATGGTGGGGGTGGGCGTGCCCCGCGCTATCGCCTCACATGTTATATTATTATGCGCCGCAGGCGCGAATTTTCGTTGAACAGTGGAGTTATTATGAGGCAAGGGGGTGTGCTCAGATCCCCCCCCCATAGGACTTGCATTCTGCCCTTGGGGGGTGAGCGCCCCCCCCTAGAACTTGGATTTTGGCGCTGGGGGGTCAGCACCCCCCCCTAGGAAGTCACAGAACCCCTGCTGCCCCCCCCCTGCTATCAATCCTCGGAAGCTCAGGCCTGGAATGGGATTGTTATGGAGTCTCAATAAATAATGTTCCTCGCATGCATAGTATGCTAGGTGGAACTAAAAAGCGGACTACCGTATGCAGAGCTCGCGCAAAGAGCTTCCGAGGATTGAAGGGGGGGGGAGGCAACAGTGGTTCATACCCCCCTAGAACTTGCATTCTTCTCCGGGGTTACCCCCTCCCCCCCTAGGAGTTGTGTTTTGTACCTGAGGGTCAGTACCCCCTAGAACTTGCTCTCACGCACACAGCCGGGTAGGCAGGAGTGCCCCGCGATGCCACCATCACGCGTGCGGGGGGCGGAAGTGCCCGCGATACCTCCGCCATCACGCACGCGTGGTAGTCACGCAAGGCGGGTGCGGGATGCGGTTGCCCCTCGCTATCGCCTCATATATGAGATTCTTTTGCCCCGTAGACGCGAATGTTTGAATATTGCCGACTTTTTCATTGAACACTGGAGTTCTTCTGAGTCAAGGGTTGCGATTTGTGATCACCTCCTCCCCTCTTAGGAATTGCGCTTTGCCCTTGGGGGCAGTGCACCCACCCCCTTAGGACATAAATTCGGGCGCTGGGGGATACACCCCCCCCGGTTGCCTAGAGAGTCACAGAATCTCTGCTGCTCCCTATATTTTAAGGGGCTTGTACAATCCGCGTTATCAAGCTCAATTTGTTTTATGCCTTGGGTTAATACTCTCTATGTTGCAATATATATTAGTTAGGTTTGCAGGGTAAAGTTTCATGAGATGCAATACCCGGCTTGTCAAGTTAATTTCCCACCATAATGATATATGTTGGAGGTAAACACTTTCACCAAATACCGATTATAAAGTTCTTCTGGGATCGCGCGTTGCAGTGTACCATGCAGAGTATCATGCAGTGCACATCCTTCTCACGTTCTTGAACCATTCTTGTGAAATTGTCCGTCGACGAGCATCTTGATACACAGCACTCGCTAAGTTTCAATTGCTCACAGCTCTATTTCCCTTGCTTGCTGTGATGGACTATTCGACTCCCTCGATCGGTCGATCATGTGCCCTTCTAAGAATGTCGCATACACATCCAATCTTGCTCACAACTCGATAGCACCACACAACAAAATTCGCTACAAAATTATCAGCAGAGGGTCATATGCTCAAAGCAGGCTGAGATCAATGATTCAAACTCGACTTTGCACATGCTTGGCAAACAGAACTTTGCATACTTTCACTCGAGGACCCTTGGAACATGTACATGCAAAGTACTTTCGCTCTCGTTACTCACTGGATTATAAATTTGCATATGCATACTTGGCATTCCTGCATTCAATGATCATTCCAAATTCATAACCAAGCTGTCTTCCAGACATGCATCACACAAGTGCGCACTGCATGCAAATTTGCAGAAATGTTATCTACAAGGAACCGCCTTCCATAGTCCTAAAGCCAACTTACATGGTCCAGCAAATCGGACATGTCTGTACGGACACCGTATCACATCCCATCCCTTTCCTCCTAACCGGCCACCCCGCCCCCTGAGCAGGCATGTTTTGCCTCTAGTCTCCTGAGGAACTATGTGGCCGGCCAGCCTCCTGACAACCTTTACATCCCTCACCCTCTAATCCAGCAGCTAGGGCACTAGGCATCGACCTGTATCAGTGAATGGTACACCTTAAGCACAACTCGCTTACATGCAGCCCCCCCCCCGTTCCCCCGGTTGCGTTAATCCATCGCCACCCTGACTCCAAACCCCTGCACTGTGGCTACTGGGTGCAGAGCGCGACATGATCGGAGAGGTGCAAAGCCCGGAGCAGCATGCCCTCGTAGCGCCACACGTTGTTATTCCAGAGCTCCTTCTTGAGCCCCGCCCGCGACTTGTAGTAGAACTTCGGGTCCTGCAGCCACTTGCCTTCTGGGTCGTGTGAGAAGCCGAACACGTTCACTGTGTTGCACAGACGCGTTGCGAGGAGCACCGAGTGCATCCCGGAGCTCATCGTTGCGGGGCACTGGTACCCATGCCAGGCGCCGCCACCCTGCTCACGCACACCAACTCCAACTTCAAATGGCCTTGTGGTACCCGTCGCCAATCCTTGGCCGACCGTTGGCACCCTCGCCTCGTATCTGCCCGCACTGAAATCGTGGGTCGCCGATTTCGAAACAACACGGCGGCTTAACTGACCGCAGGCAGCCCTTGCGCTCTGGCAAAGCATCCGTGGCCATATAATGCTGCCCGCCCGTAACACTTTACTGAGCGGGCCCCACGCCACCGTTCCCCCGGTACCTTTTGGCGGTACGGTCGCCGGTGCGGCAACAGGCGAAGGCTTGCAGCAACCCACCTGGACTGGGGCGAGGCCCAGGCGCACAACGTTCACCATCATGGAGAAGTACACGCGCAGCTGCCAGTTCACCACCTCCGGTGACAGCACGTGCAAGGCCACCGCAGGGAAGCGCTCGGCAATCAGCTGCGCTCCACCCCCGTGCACACTCTGTCTCACTTTCACGGGGGTGGGGGGCGGGGGATCGGATTGGGAGGCATGCTGACAACGGCATCCAGAATTGGGCACTGGCGCGCACCTGGAGGTCGCTCTTCCCCCCCATGTCGGGGCGTGGCTTGAGCACCCGGTAGTGCCAGAAGATCCAACGCTCCCCCGCTTTCGGTGGGGGCACCCCCCACGCGCTCACCGTGCCATCTGCAAGGCCACGCGCCGTCACAGCATCCAATACTCGTACCGAGGTCCGGTTCCCCACAAACTGCTCGAATTGCTGCAGACGCACAAACCCCACGCCTCAGACCCCCCAACAACAACACATTTAATTACTTTCCCCCACGTCTTGGAGACAGCACCGCACGAAGGACAGCGAGAACACCATGGACATATGATATAACCTTCAGGCTGCAAAATATGGCCGATATCGATACCTCCTCCAGGGCATTGCGGTCGCGAGTACGCAAAAATGAGCAGCATGCCGCGGGCTTCACGGCCCGCAGCGTGTGGACCGCGAGCGTGGGTGTGCCTGAGCCACGGCGCCCTCACCTGGATGGGAGCCACATTAAAGCGGAATACTGCGTCGTGGCGGTCGATGGCGAAACCCAGGCTGCTCCGCTCAGACACGGAGGCACCACCTCCCACAAGCGCGCACGTATCGTACATCTTGGGGGTGAGCCCTGCCTCAATAACCCCCTCCAAGCCGTTACCCCCTGGGGAGCGGCAGCTATCCTCTGGCAACCCAGGAGGGTAACCACCACGTGCCGGCTCCACATACACGTTGCACACACGCCCTTGATACGGGATGCGGCACACTGCACCCGAGGATGACTGAGTGCAGTCTGCCGTAGGATACCGTGTTCAGCACTCGCACGTCTCAATAGACTCTTTCACGCCCTTCATCTCACCCCCTCTTGCCGATGCCTTCAAGAATCCTCGTCCCTGGCCTGCACCCCTTGCTCGCGTGCCATCAAGTGCCATGCCCCCCTCGGCTCTCACCTTGCACGGCCTTTGGCAAGCTCGGAGTGGAGCCCAGGAAGGTGCCCGTCTCCGCGTTCCCTGCCGCACAGCCCCTCGCATGCCAACCCCGCAGTGCGCGGTCACACTCCTCTCACGCTCGCAGCGCCTGTGCGATATATCTGCCTCGACCCAGAGCGCCGTCCTACGCCACCCCGTGCAGAGTGCAAGAGCGTCTTGAGGCCGGCGAAGGTGCGGGCTGCAAGGCAAGATGCGGCACAATGCACGGTTGGATGATCACCTTTCCAAGCATTGCAGGCACTGGCACGTTTCACTGCTCGAAGCACCAGCCCGCCCTCCACGCGGTCACTCCGTGACTCCGTGAACACCCTCACAGCCTTCAAAGGGGGATGGAGTGGTCGAGCCAGAACGGAGGATTGCAACGCACACCATATAGGGATGCATCACTGAGCCCAGTAGGGGGCGCGGTGAAGGGCATGTGAAGGACGGCGCAACCTCCGATCCCGAGGTGTCCGAGTTTATCAGCACACTGCGCGTGAAGGATGTCGGCAGAGACGGAAGTGCCTCGGCAGGTTTCAGACATCGCCGAGTGAGTGTTGCGCTGACCTCGCAGAATATGCATGTTTGCTTGTGACGGCCCAATTTCCCCAAAGCGACCAAACGACTGCGATGACTCTGCCTGAGCACGCCATGCTTACATGGGATGACCAGTGATTCTGTGTCATTGTCTCAATGGCGTCATACATTCATAACACTGCGCAATCTTGAGTGTGCTGCAGGCCATTGCTGCAAACAGAGAAAATAAAAAGGGTTCACGGCGCAGATGTGGCTGTGCTACAAACAGAGAAAATAAAAAGGGTTTACGGTGCAGATGCTGCTGTGCTGCAAACAGAGAAAATAAAAGGGTTTACGGCGCAGATGCTGCTGTGCTGCAAACCGAGAAAATAAAAGGGTTTACGGCACAGATGCTGCTGTGCTGCAAACAAGAGAAAATCAAAGGGGTTACGGCGCAGATGCTGCTGTGCTGCAAACAGAGGAAAAAAAGGGTTTACGGCGCAGATGTGGCTGTGCTGCCAACAGAGAAAATAAAAGGGTTACGGCGCAGATGCTGCTGTGCTGCAAACAGAAAATAAAGAAACGGTTTACGGCGCAGATGTGGCTGTGCTGCAAACAGAGAAAATAAAAGGGTTACGCAGATGTGGCTGTGTTGCAAACAGAGAAAATCAAGGGGTTACGGCGCAGATGCTGCTGTGCTGCAAACAGAGAAAATAAAACGGTTTACGGCGCAGATGCTGCTGTGCTGCAAACAGAGAAAATAAAAGGGTTTACGGCGCAGATGCTGCTGTGCTGCAAACAGAGAAAATAAAAGGGGTTACGGCACAGATGCTGCTGTGCTGCAAACCGAGAAAATAAAAAGGGTTTGCAGCGCAGATGCTGCTGTGCTGCAAACCGAGAAAATAAAAAGGGTTTACGGCGCAGATGCTGCTGTGCTGCAAACAGAGAAAATAAAAGAGTTTACGGCGCAGATGCTGCTGTGCTGCAAACAGATAAAATAAAAGAGTTTACAGCGCAGATGCTGCTGTGCTGCAAACAGAAGAAAATAAAGGGTTTACGGCGCAGATGCTGCTGTGCTGCCAACAGAGAAAATACAAGGGTTACGGCGCAGATGCTGCTGTGCTGCAAACAGAGAAAATAAAAACGGTTTACGGCGCAGATGTGGCTGTGTGCTGCAAACAGAGAAAATAAAAAGGGTTACGGCGCAGATGTGGCTGTGTTGCAAACAGAAAATCAAAGGGGTTACGAAGCAGATGCTGCTGTGCTGCAAACAGAGAAAATAAAGAAACGGTTTACGGCGCAGATGCTGCTGTGCTGCAAACAGAAAATAAAGGGTTTACGGGCGCAGATGCTGCTGTGCTGCAAACAGAGAAAATAAAAGGGGTTACGGCACAGATGCTGCTGTCTTTGCAAACCGAAAATAAAAGGGTTTGCAGCGCAGATGCTGCTGTGCTGCAAACCGAGAAAAATAAAAGGGTTCTGGCGCAGATGCTCTGTGCTGCAAACAGAGAAAATAAAAGAGTTTACGGCGCAGATGCTGCTGTGCTGCAAACAGATAAAATAAAAGAGTTTACAGCGCAGATGCTGCTGTGCTGCAAACAGAGAAAATAAAAGGGTTTACGGCGCAGATGCTGCTGTGCTGCCAACAGAGAAAATACAAGGGGTTACGGCGCAGATGCTGCTGTGCTGCAAACAGAGAAAATAAAACGGTTTACGGCGCAGATGTGGCTGTGCTGCAAATCATGAACAGCACACAGTTGTGATAGATCTTGTGGGCTTCAGCAGCCTGGTGGACCCGACTCACCCGAGAGGCACTTCACGTTCTCTCTGACCACCTTGTTGCCACTCAATGTCCTCATCCATTGCGCCACCTGCTTCCCACCAACACAAGCCCACACGCACGCAGCGAATAGTGAGCTCCGGAGAATCCGGATACGTGTCCCGAAGTGTGTGCTGAATCCTTTGATCCCCGGCGTGGGAACATAGTGCAGCCGGTCTGCTGCGGCTACGGGGTGCCAAAGGAGTCAGTCCAAGGATAAGCACCCACACACGCAAGGATGAGCACGCACACAGCCAGTTTGGTGGCGGGCGCGCAAGGTCAGAAGAAGGCAATTCAGTCTACCATTCGCAACCCATTGGAACACGGGACGTGTGGTGGCTGGACAAGCTCTCTCGAGACCAGGCTTTGGGGCAGGCAGGGAGCAGGGTGGTGGATCTGAGCGCAGGCTTGGTCATGGGGAGATGGCTCAAGCAGTTCGGGGGTCAGAGGTGAACTGGCTTCCGGGGCATAGCATTAGTGCACAGGCAGTGCAGTTGCAGAGGCGCGTGAGTGGCCCAGTGAGGCTTAGGGGGTCCCATTCTCCGCCAGTGAGCTCCGGAAAATCCGGATAGTGTCCCAAAGTGTGTGCTGGATCCTTTGATCCCTGGTGTGGGAATATAGTGCAACCGGTCTTCTGTGGCCATCGGTCATAGGCAATGCCGGCCGCCCCACCAAATTAGGTCCAGGAAGGGGCGAGGGGCGCCATTGCCAAATGGCTTGCTGGCACCCGGGGAGAGGGGCCTCACCTCCTCGGGTGCGTGCGTGCACCCCTTCAGATTCCGAAGGCATTTCGAGAGCTTCTCCTCCGTTGGATCCAAGTTCTGCGCGGTGCCGGAATCATCCATGCTGCTCGGCCCACCACCTCCAACCCCCCACCCCCTCACCAGAGCATTAATCGCATGGGTGCACGTGTGTGCCCCGAATGCAACGATCCAGGCTGCCGGCTGTGGAAGGGTAACGTAAAGGGGCTTAAGGGGACACCGCGGGCTCTCGTGTGGGGCAATGCCTTCAATTGGGGCGCATGACAAGTCCGAGGCCCTCCACCGGGGCATTCACCGGGGCAGACATCAAGTCCGGCCCTTCACTCCACGCACAGGGCAAGTCCAGCACCTTCGATAGGGCGCATGGTAAGCACAGCACTAATGCTCGGGGCACACTGCACGACGGGCACCTTCGATTGTCGAGCATGCCACACACAATATTTTCAATCAGGGCGCGTGGCAAGTCCGGCACCTTCGATAGGGCGCGTGGCAAGTCCGGCACCTTCGATAGGGCGCTCGGCAAGTCCGGCACCTTCGATAGGGCGCGTGGCAAGTCCGGCACCTTCGATAGGGCGCGTGGCAAGTCCGGCACCTTGATAGGGCGCGTGGCAAGTCCGGCACCTTCGATAGGAGCGTGGCAAGTCCCGGCACCTTCGATAGGGCGCTCGGCATGCCCCACACCTTCGATGAGGGCGCGTGGCAAGTCCGGCACCTTCGATAGGGCGCGTGGCAAGTCCGGCACCTTCGATAGGGCGTGGCAAGTCCGGCACCTTCGATAGAAGGCGGCGTGGCAAGTCCGGCACCTTCGATAGGGCGCGCGTGGCAAGTCCGGCACCTTCGATAGGGCGCGTGGCAAGTCCGGCACCTTCGATAGGCGCTCGGCAAGTCCGGCACCTTCGATAGGGCGCGTGGCAAGTCCGGCACCTTCGATAGGGCGCTCGGCAAGTCCGGCACCTTCGATAGGGCGCGTGGCAAGTCCGGCACCTTCGATAGGGGCGAACCTCAACTAAGCTGGCACCTTCGATTAGGGCGCATAGCAAGCTTCCCTCCTTCTGAACAGCAAGTCTGGGACCTTCGAGCGGGACTGGCAGCAAACCTCGCATCCTGCATCATGTTCAAGCTATGGCCAACCCAAAATGACTGGCAAATCCTTTTGACAGGATAAATGGCCTTCCAGCTGTCTGGCATCGTATTACACGGCATCGATGCCCTGGTGCCTGCATTGGCGCGCCTCGCAAGGCACACAGGCGGGGGCGCGCGGAGGCGCCGTGGAGTGATGCGTCGGGCAGGAGGACTCACATGCCCACACTGGAGCGTGCTTCCAGGTACATGTCGTGCATGCCCTCCGAGGGGTCGTCTTCCGGAAGAATGGCCTCCAGCTCTGGCGCCTGCCACCGCGAGCCGGGAGGCTTGAGCTCAGACCGCACCAGCCGGCGGGCTCTCACTCGTGGGTGCTGACACTGCCGCACCGGGCGCTGCAAGCTGAATCTCGGACCAGGTCATGCTCTCGGAATGTGAGGGTCGCCCCGAGGCGAAGGAGAGGGGCGTAGGCGCACCCCACCTAATGGGAGTGGCTATTGGTCCATATGATTCAAGCATCGAGAATGGAGGTCCTCGAGTCTTGGTCATTGGCAGGGCATTGGCATGGCCTGGCCTAGAACATCGTCGGCGTAGACGAGTGAGAGTGCTAAAGCAGGGAGAAATCTCGAAATACTAAGCATGCCGTTGATACTTTGGACATTTGCGGGAAGCTCTAGGTAGTGAGTCGCATCCCGAGGTAATGCGAGGCGTGTTCTCCATCCAACTCGGGCCACCCTGGTAGTCTAGAGCATTCCACATGGGCCTGGAGGTGGTGCGACAAAGGCTGTGTACCGGCTTGCGCGGTCGCTGGTTCTGGGCGCGCGGCGCAGTCCTTCTGTGCTGGGTGACAAGGAGTGCGCGGCGGCGCTGCTCCTCCATGTCTTCCCCTTCCTGCACTTCACCCTCCGCCACGGCGTCTTCTTCCTGTGACTCAGCAACTGGCGCGGCCTCCTCCTCGTCCTCCTCCTCGGCCTCAGAGATCGGTGCAGCTTCCTCCTCGGCCTCCTCCTCGGCCTCAGAGACCGGTGAAGCTTCCTCCTCGGCCTCCTCCTCGGCCTCAGAGACCGGTGCAGCTTCCTCCTCGGCCTCCTCCTCGGCCTCAGAGACCGGTGCAGCTTCCTCCTCGCCCTCCTCCTCGGCCTCAGAGACCGGTGCAGCTTCCTCCTCGGCCTCCTCCTCGGCCTCAGAGACCGGTGCAGCTTCCTCCTCGGCCTCCTCCTCGGCCTCAGAGACCGGTGCAGCTTCCTCCTCGCCCTCCTCCTCGGCCTCAGAGACCGGTGCAGCTTCCTCCTCGGCCTCCTCCTCGGCCTCAGAGACCGGTGCAGCTTCCTCCTCGGCCTCCTCCTCGGCCTCAGAGACCGGTGCAGCTTCCTCCTCGCCCTCCTCCTCGGCCTCCTCCTCGGCCTCAGAGACCGGTGCAGCTTCCTCCTCGGCCTCCTCCTCGGCCTCAGAGACCGGTGCAGCTTCCTCCTCGGCCTCCTCCTCGGCCTCAGAGACCGGTGCAGCTTCCTCCTCGGCCTCCTCTTCAGTCTTCTCCTCAGCCTCCTCCTCCTCGGCATCTGCCACCGGCTCAGCCTCTTCAATCACCTCCTCTAGCTCCCCCACGGGCTCAGCCTCCGCACCATCAGAAACTGGGACAGCCTCCTCCTCAGTCTCAGCCTCGCCTTCCGCCACAGTACCAGACTCCTCCTCTGTTTCTGATACCGGTACAGAAACCCCTTCGACGTCCTCGGCCTCCTCTGCCGAAGTCGCAGCCTGCTCGTCGGCCTCTTCTGCCACACCTGCAGCCTCCTCCTCATCTTCTGCCACGGCCGAAGTCTCCTCCTCAGCTTCCCCTACCACAGTCTCAGCCTCCTCCTCAGCTTCCTCAGCCACAGCTGCAGCCTCCACCTCAGCCTCTTCTGCCACAGTCTCGGTCTCCTCCTCAGCTGCAGCCTCCACCTCAGCCTCTTCTGCCACGGCGGCAGGCTCCTCTTCTGTTGTCTCTGCCTCTCCGCTGGCATCAACTGCTTGCATGTCCGTACCGGTTTCTTCCTCAGAGGGAGCGGCCTCTCCTTCCTGCGCTTCCGCCTCTCCCTCCGCTCCCACCTCGCCCTCGCCCGGCTCCTTAGGCTCTGCGGCCTCGGCCTCCTCGCCCTCCACCTCGGCTGCTGCCTCGGCCTCCTCGCCCTCCACCTCTACCTCGCCCCCCACATCATCGCCATCACCAGGCAGCTGATCCTCCTCCTCCTCCATCTTCGGCTGGGCACTCTTCTTCTTGCTCTTCTTCGATTTCAATGCGGGCGCCGCTTCGGAAACTGCTGCCTGTCCAACTGCCGCCTGCCATGCACGCATCGGCATCACCGCTCACCACCCCTCGGCCTTGGCTTAGCGCACTGTTTTTTATCGCTACCACTATGTCTCCCACTACTGCCTTGCATGCCGCGCACGTAATTACCAGCACGTTCCCCACCACCCGTGCCATAGACGCTGGCATACCTACCGCTGCCTCCCACTACCGCCTTGCATGCCGCGCACGTAATCACCGCCCCGTCCCCCCCCCCTGTATCACGACCCTGCTCTGACACCATCACCCTGTTCCTCCCCCATGCGCCATTGCCACGACAAGCCTCACCACACTGGTGGCGTCACCACCACACCCATTTGCCTATGGACGCTGCGGCCTGTGCCAACTCTGGAATGGCCCAGTATCGGTATGGTGGGCCTGGGAGGGGGGGCGCATGCGCAGGAACAGTGGCGGCTGCCAGGGGCCACACTCGATGCCAGCTCAGCTCGGGTCATGAACGATGTCGCCCGCAGGCACACGCCCGGGCGTCGCGGCCATCTCCTCGGGACACCGTAGGGCAGAAGAGGATGGACGCGGAATAGTTGTTCCACTCCCAGCCACCAGCACACATTGACACCTCCAGCTCCCAGCAGTCACTGTCAAGAGACGGTGTGTTTTCACTGGGGCGAGCACCTCGCCGGTCCCCAAGGGGAGGTCGAAGCGGCCTGCCTCCATGGCCTGGAACGCCTGCACGGTGGCCTGGAGGTCATTCATTGCCACCTCGGCCTGGCGAATGAGATTGTCCGACTGCCAACACCGCGCCCCGGTCCCATCCCAGCTCACGCGTTCGCACCCCACTACCTCGAAAAGAAAGGTCCGCCCCGTAGTCAGCACACCTTCTCCGTGAACATCCCCGATGCCACCGCCGGGGCCCGGCCGGGGGCTACATTTCGCTGGGCCTCACGAGGCCGTTTCTCAGCGGCACGGCCCTCCCTCATACGATACTCTCGCAGCAGGCACCTCCGGCTTCCTGCAAGCCCACCTCCAAGACGGCCTTCCAACATCTGGCATCTCGCACCGCCTTCACGCAGCACACTCCATGGAGTATGTCTTTGCCACCTGGCACCTCCACCTTTTTGTGGGAACATTTACAATCTATTTGATTTTTTGTCTAGCGTGAATTCCTTTGGGAAGGATTTTAGCGTGAAGCTGACACGCAGCATGGGTCTCCATAGGAAAGGTAGGAAGCTGCCGCAGGGCCTGGCATCTCCCCCCCCCTGCACTTCCGATCGCGCACCTGGCTGCGGGCGCTGGAGCGCGCATCCTCGGACATCTCGCTCTTCGACCACTTCAGCGGGCCCAACAGGGGGGCCCAAGGGGATGGGGCCATCAGGCATCTCCTCGAGGCATCCCGGATGTACTTGTTCATGCGCCCTAAGATCGCAACCCCTTGCCCAGCCTCATCTCCCTGCGCTGTTGGCCAATCCCTGAGACACCTGAGGGGAGCGGCATGGCGCGGTCACGGGGAGATGTGGGGATCAGCTCCGAGATAGAGGGGCACAGGAGGGGTTGAGTACGTCCTCGACAAGAGGGGGCTTGAGACCTTCAGGAAGCACATCGGGGCCAACCCTCAGTGAGACCTTCAGGAAGCACATCGGGGCCAACCCTCCGTGAGACCGGCTGGGGAGTGGAGAGCGGGAAGCACCCTCGATGAGGGAGCGCTTGTCCTTGGGGAGGGACTTGGCGGTCTCCGTCATGCGCGTCTGCACGTTGCTCTCGATATGCGACAGGATCTCGTCCGCTTCGCGCACCACGTCCACCTGGCGCGTCCCATCTCACCCCCTCCCACGCGCACTCGCACCCAACTCTCAGGGGACCAGATGCATCTCTCCCTGCATCCCTGCCACTGCTTTATACTCCCGCTTATGCCCCCCCCCACCTCTTTGGGTGGAATCGGTCGCACAACCCACATGCCCAGCCACTCGCTCACCCGATCCGTCACAATGCCACCCCCCTGTCCGCGCGATTTGGATATGCTAGTGACTACTTCCATTTCCGCAGAGAGGGGCGACGGACGCAATAGATATATGAATTGGTTGCAGGAATGGAGCGGGTGGGCAGGTCATGGAGGGAGGCACGGCGGGCACACCGCGTAGGCCTTGTGAGTACCGTCCAGAGACCAGATCTGGATGGACTGCACGTTGCTTCCGACCTGCGCGCCACGCGGGGCGGGGACGTCAGGAGGCGGGCGGCAGCGCAGGCACTGCTGCGTGTGGGTCACAGGGACTTTTGTCTGGAAGCATGGCAACCTGACAACTGCCGCCCAACGACGCCGGGCCTGTCATCTGCGCCTGTCATCTGCGCCTGTCATCTGCGCGCAGCTGCAGCAGCAGTGACGAGCCGGGGATGTGAGCATGCGCGCCGCCCCATCGAAGGTGCGGCGAGACCGGCGGCAGACCACCAAAACGGATCCCTGTAAAGCGGCGCCTGGTCACTTGATGCGCAAGCACCTGGTGTTGTGGGGACGTGCGCTGCACAATCCACGCGGACCGCGCTTTGCTGGCACCAAGCCTCAGGCGCCCCGCACAGGTGCCTGCCGCCTCACATACTTCGACTGGCAGATATTATCTACATGCTTGCAGGTTTGGGCAAGAGAACCCTGCCGGCAATTTGCTGCAGGCGGCGGCAGTAGCGTGTGACGCTCAACAAGGCTTGCACACCTCACCCTCGCAGGCACCTTCATGCTCGCTTCATGCAGGGTCCCGGCCGTGGAGTCGGGCCAGGGTTCCACCGGTGCACCACAACCGCGTGCCACACGTTCAGGCTCGACGCATCCCTGGGGAGGTGGGGGATCGTGCCAATGGGCCCAACACATGCACCTCAAGCACTAACGCGGGCGGGATGGCAGGTGGACACAAGTGGAGGCAGAGGTGCAGCACCTTCAACAGCATGTCCTCCACGGTGTGTGCCACCTTGCGAACTCGCCCGCCGAGCACCAGCAGACCATTGATTGCAATCTGTGCAGCAGGATCGGAGGCGGACAACAGCAGCGTGACCTGCGCCGCACCGACCTCGCCATAGCGCATCAGCTCTCTTCGAGGGAGGGGGTTCAGGGTCCCTCACGGGAGCCGAGCGTGCGCCAACACACCCGTCGATTCAGAGCGCCTTGCGACTGTAGACCTTGAGGAGGATATAAACGCTCGCCGATTAACACTGGTCAGAGCAGGGCCCCAAACATCGCGAGCGAGCACAGAAGTAAGGAGCACGGCGCCGGAGCGGTACAATAGGGGATGGGACAGCCTCACCTTCCGGCTGTTGCCGTTTTGGGAGATCGCCGAAATCTTTGCATTGATGCTCTGAACGGAGCTGCCCATCATGGTGGAGCCGACGACGCGTTGAACCATTACCTCGATGCCTGCCACAAATCCCCTCCCGAATGCCCAAAAGCCATATCGCTCTACCCCACTTGCCCCTGATTTATCCCACCACTCCCCACTGATCCCTATCATTACACCTCCCCACTTGCCCTCAGAATTATGTCTCCCAGCTTGCTCTGTAGATATTGGCATGTGGAGTGGAATGCCATCGAAGAATAGATGAGTCTGTCGGGCGAAGCAATGCCCTGCCCCCAGAACAGGCGTTGCTTCGTCTCAGTCTCCTCGTCGGGGGCAGCTATCACTCCGGGCCACGGTGCATCACGACAGGACAGCTTTTGCTGCAGGTTGTCCACCAATCAGGTGGCAAGGCGGCATACCCAGGGTGTTGCGGTAGTTAGGGACATTCAGCGTGAACTTGCTGACACCAGGCTTGAGAGCAGGCTTCAGGGAGAGCTTCTCTCCGCCCGCCACTGGATGCAGCCGCGCCAGCGATGTGTCATCTGCTGCTATTGCCGCCGCATCTCGGCGCCGGTACACCTGGAATGCGCACGGCACCCTTCCTCATTCGCCGTGCGCCGCTTTTGGACAATCTCCATCCAAAATCAGAATCTGATCTGCAAGGCCATGCGCGTGGGAGCAAGGCGTGCGAAAGCCGCCAAGCAAGGGCAGAGGAAGCCCCAGGCAGGGGCGCATGCGGGGAGGGGGGGCTGGGAGCCCCCCTCAGCGGTGTGGACAGGGTGACTGGCCAGCCGAAGGGAGGAGCAGTCTCCAGGAAAGGGTGCGGAGGGGGCTGGGCTTTGGCAGGGGCACACCTCTAAGCTGTAGGTCGTGGTCACTGTACGCTGCTTGTGTTGTAGGGCGGCGTAGTCGGTTGCAGAGAGGCCGATCTGCGCTTTGGCCTTCACCTGCACTCCAACCCAGCGCCACCTCACACGTCTCTCGCGCCTGGCGCTACTGCCGCAGAGGCATGCGAGCCCAATTCAAACCTCCCAAATGTCCCTTCACGATGCAAGTTGCAGGCTTTGCCCTTTGCCACAGCGTGCAGCATGTGTGTGTTACCAGCCAGGCGTGCAGGCGCCTCGCCTGGCGCGTGCGGCTGCCGGGGCTTCGCGCTGGCTGGGCGCACAACTGACCCGCGAGATGGTAGGTGAGCCTTGCAGAGGGAAAGCGCGCACCTCGATGGCAACTTCCACCCACTCGTCAAAGGTGAGCAGCTCCATCCTAAGAGCATACAGGCCCTGCCACCCCCTCGTGCCCGAGACCGTCAATTTCTCCTGAAACATGGCAGGCGGCGGGTTGGTCAAGGGAGCCACTTCCACGTGGCTGTTGATCTGAAAGCAAAGGTAGGGGGCAGGGGGGTGATCCCGTGTGGCTGCCGGTCTAAAGGCAGGGGGGGACGGGGTCACCTCATTTAAGCTGGTACGCATGAGTTTCTGGCCGTCCACATACACATCCGCATCGAGGAACTTGGTCTGAATGTTCAGCATGTACGTGCCAATGTTGTTGGGCAGCTGCCAGGAAAGCCAGTCAATCACCAGCCAAAGACGCCACTCATCCACGGCTCCAAGTTCTCCCCACCACGCATGCCCTTCATCCCTCAGATATCCTCCCCCCACGCATGCCCTTCATCCCTCAGATACCCTCGCCCCACATGCCTTCATCCCTCAGATACCTCGCCCCACGCATGCCTTCATCCCTCAGATACCCTCGCCCCCACGCATGCCCTTCATCCCTCAGATACCCTCCCCCACGCATGCCCTTCATCCACTCAGATACCCTCCCCACGCATGCCCATCCCTCAGATACCCTCCCCCACGCATGCCCTTCATCCCTCAGATACCCTCGCCCCACGCATGCCCTTGATTAGGTCAGATACCCTCACACCGTGTATGCCCTTCACCCCTCACATACCCTTCCCCCATGCTGCCCTTCACCCCTCACATACCCTCCCCCCACGCTGCCCTTCATCTGTTGAAGCAGTCATAGGGCGGATGGTTAGACGCGCTCGCATTCTGGCACGCGGGAGCGGGAAGGCGCTCGTGGAGTGACGCCGGGTGCTTCCCAGGGGCCCACTTCAGCAGGCGCTCCATCCTTGCGCGTCCCTAGCCAATAGCACCAGGCGCTCGTGTGAGGCTGCAGCGGCTCCGGGCCATTCACGGGGCCATTTGAATCGGCCGGGGTTCGTGGTAAGATACCGGAGCAAGGCGGGAGAGCAAGGGGTGTACCGTCGCGCGGTATCGCTGCTTAGAGGGAGTAAAAGCGGGCTGCATGCGGTTGATAGAGCCTGCTCCGCATCCACTCGTCAGTCAGCAAAAAGAGGGCCACGCGAACGACTTGTCCATACTCCGCGCTCCGCAGTCATCACACAGGTGTTGAAGCCCCCTCCGCAGTCATCACGGCAGCACCGGAGCACACCTTTCCAGATGTCACAGCAGCCAGGTGCTCCCCCCTTGGTTGGCATGTGACGGAGGCGCAGCACGATCAAGGCAAGGCAGGGCTAGGTGTAGGTAGGGAACCGCGCACCAATGATGACATCGAGCCCCACCAGCTGCACCTCATAAGGTATACCCGACTTGTGAGGTGCAGACCGGAGCTCCTCCTGTGCATGCCAACCCCTAGGCCCATCGTAAGCGCGCCATGACACGGTGCCGAAGCTACTTCCAGGGCTGCCCCCTCACCGGCTTAGTGAGCCGGCCAACCCACACACCATGACACGGTGCTGAAGCTACTTCCAGGGCTGCCCCCTCACCGGCTTAGTGAGCCGGCCAACCCACACACCATGACACGGTGCTGAAGCTACTTCCAGGGCTGCCCCCTCACCGGCTTAGTGAGCCGGCCAACCCGCACACCATGCCTCCACTTGTTGGAGGGGCCGCTCGGAGGACCGCCCGCTGGAATCATACACCGGTGCGCAGCTTCGCGTTTCCTTGAGAACGGAGAGGGAGGGGGGTATGAGTTTGACCATTGCAGAAACCTAGGTATATCGCCCCGCTTTCTAGGGGCAGAGGGAGGCGTCGCGGTAAAATCGTAAGTACCGGAATACGTCTTACTGCCGGTTTGCCTTTTCCTCGAGTGTTTGTGATGTTGATCTCGTCGAACTTGTGGCCAGATGCGCGCTTCACTGTAGTCAGAAGGTTCGGCAGCAGTGCCTTCTCGGCCTCGGCCTCGACACTGGCAGCGCCCTCCTCATCGCCTGCCTCCTGCAGCTGTGCCTCCTCGCCGTTCACCATAGAATCAACCTCCAAGGAAGGAGCGCTGTCGCCCACAGCCTCCTCTAGGTGCTCCTCGGAAGCTTCCTCTGCGTGCTCCTCGGAAGCTTCCTCTAGGTGCTCCTCGGAAGCTTCCTCTAGGTGCTCCTCGGAAGCTTCCTCTAGGTGCTCCTCGGAAGCTTCCTCTAAGTGCTCCTCGGAAGCTTCCTCTACGTGCTCCTCGGAAGCTTCCTCTACGTGCTCCTCGGCCTCGACAGCCGCGACATCGCTGCCTGCGGGCTCTTCGGGCGTCTCCTCCGCGGCTTCGATGGGATGGCTCACCTCCTGCCACCGCCACACTATCCATGCTTTCAACACGAACGGTTATCGACCACACTCTCCCTGCTTCGTATGCCATCAGTCACCCCGCCTGCCATCGACCACCGGCCGTGCTCTTCATGTGATCAACATCGCCGACTACCGTCACCCGGCCGTGCTCTCCGTGCTATTAACGCTGCCGGGCATCGCCGTACGGTCCAATTTATCAGCGCCAACGACCAGCAGCCACCGACCAACGAGAAGCGGACACCGACCACAGTCTCCTTGCTATCATCGCCACCAGGCAGCCACAAATATAGCGGTGACAACAGACCACAGGACAGCGGCGAAAGGCGGCACGCCAAAGCCCATCGGCCAACGGCGAGCTCTCCGCACAAACAAAACATGTCTTGGCCTCGTCAGAGCAGCGTGGAGAGGGGAGGGATCACTTCAAGGCACAACAACTGCTTTGCTTTGTTTCCTCAAAACCAACACCTAGTCCACGCGGCATTCGTTGGATCTCAGACCTCGGAGGATCTCGGACACTCCCCTGGGGTGCACGCCTGCCTTGTGGGCAGGGAAAACTTGGATCGTGAAGCAGCGTTCGCGCGTGTACACTGTTCAGCGACAACAGAACACCTGCCTGAACGAGCGGGAACAAATGCTGCGGAGATGTTTATCATCCCTTCGCGACATAACGTCTGTGAGCGCTAAAGACGCTTCGCATACCTCAGTTGGAAGCAGATCAGGTGCCTCGTCGGTACCCTCGGCTGCGTCTGCATCCGAATGCACGTCCGGCACACTCTCCTCCATCTCGTGCGAGGGATGGGTTTGCGGTTGGGCCTGCGACATCTCTAGATCGTGATCTTCAGGCGCTTCCTCGTGTACCTCCTCGACAGAGTGCTCGAGAGTGTCGACCCCGGCGTGGTCCACCACCGTGGCCTCGTGCGCTGCCTCCACAGCCTCGTGCGCAGTTTCGAAGGGCGCGGCCTTGTTTTGAGCACCTGCCACTGCCAGCACGTGCTCGGGTGTCGGGATCGCATCATCGCCAAAAGAGTTGCCTCCCAGACAGAAGCTTCCCAATCCGTGGGGAAAGGCACGAAACACGCGAAAGTAAACTTTGAGAACGGAGGGAAGTGAAGCCGGGAACATGTATCGTTGGAACGGCAAATAGAACTCTGCCGAAACTCTTACATCTAGGTATCACTTTCTTTTGTCTATGTTTTGCACGTGTGAACTTGACGACCATCATATGCGGTGTCAGAATCTTCGGGACGGTTGGGGACGCTAGGTGCGGGCTTTTGCGTGCAGCGGCGTGTCTCGTGCGCCACGCGATGAGCGTGTTTGAATTAAAATGTTTAAAGGCTAAGAGAAACAACGCAGAGAAACAGTGACTGAGCAGAACTTTGCGGTGACTCGGACTTCCCCGTGATTTGCTTCAAAGATTCGTGAGTGCTAGCCTTTATCGCCTCAGCGGTGAACTGGAGAAAACCGGAGCAGGTGGCGCACTTTCTGGGAGGACTGCAGCATTCGATCGTACACTGGCCGCCACGGCTACAGGAGGATCTCCCTCATGGCGGGTCGCAAAGAAGGCTGCAAGCACACGCATAAGCTGAGGCTGAGCGTATGAAAGGCGTCAAGAAGGGAAACAGCACCACTCACAGCAGCATTTTAAAAGGTCCATAATCCGTTCAGCGCACGCTTTGCGTCACAGGCACACGGAGCGCCTCACAACGCAAGCGAACCTTAAGTATAACGCACAACAGTGTGATACTCCGGGGATATATTCCAATATGCGTCCAGAGCAACGTCCGCAACTACGCTACCATATGCATCAAACCCCAGAGCGATTTCTTGGTGTCCCGGAAGCAGAGGTACTTCAAGTTGTCAACCTCATATTCTAACTTAAAAGAGTTAGTTCGCCTTTCTGTGCAAATAAAGAGTCATAAAACATTACTGAGCGGCGCGCGAACCTGCGATGAGAAGAAGCAGGACTACTCCGCCGATCATCTTCCAGACGGTGCTCTGACCTGGCGAGATAGCAGAAGTCCCAGTAACACACATGCGGTAACGTGGCGACACCAAATATTGCGCGGAAATCTTGCAGGGCTAAATTTCGGTACGACAAATTTTCACGTGACAGAGTAAAAGAGCCGCACCAGTGCTGTCTCCATATTTCACACTTTCTGACGCGAGCCGCTTGGACGGGACAGCTGCCCCGCCGCGTCCTGCTGTAGAACGTCGCATGGCACGGAGGTTTATTAGACGGCACGGACCGAGCTAGCGACAATGTTGTCGTAATACTCCACTTCACCAAAGCTGTGTTCCTGTCTGATGGCACAACACTGTGGAATTCAGCCCAGAGTCAACTTTAACAGATCTCATAATAAGACATGCTTCGCGCATCCAACTTTGCACTCAGCAGGCGATGCAACAGACACGCTTTGGATACTACGAGCGACAGGCGAAAATTCAAATTTTAGCAACCTCTTGAATCCGAATGAGAGATTCTAGCTTGTTACTTGCATGCATGCCTGCGCAAGCTTCGGGAGGGTTAACGGTGCAAGGTTGGGAGGATTCTTAGTTCATACCTTTCTAGACCACGGCATCCAGTCGGTGTCAAAACAGTGCGAAAGGTTCAACAGTAAATGACAGAGTACAGTTTTTGAGAGACTGTCACAAGTCCAAGTATTGAAGCGCTGCGTAAATGTAACGGTCGTAAGAAACGAGCTTAAAGACCCCTAAACTTTAGTAAGATCTTCAAAACAAGTGGAAGGGTGAACGGGTAAGTAATGTCTGAAAGATCAATTTTCTAGTCAGACGATGCCGTTACCGCGTTAGGATATAACAGTAAATGTTGTGCACTCTAAAAGAGATACGCACAGGCCTCGGACAAACTCTTATTGGAATTCTCAAAAAACAGCTTTGCGTTTGGCCTTCTGCGTTTGGACTGGTTGGCGATGGGCGTGGGCTGGCGTGGGACAGCACTCGACTGAGCTTGTGAACAGCACGACAGGTTGAATAGTTTCGATTTTGAATTTTCTTCTCACTCGCGGCACTCTCGCGGCTCGCGGTATAAAGGGTATTTACTATTTGGTTACCTGCATACTTATAGTTTAACGAGTTTCAAGTTTGTACCTCGTCATATGCCAATTATCAACACTAAAATATAAAAATTGGGATAACTCGTGGAATATTGATCAGAATCGGTCAACCAAAGATGATGAGCGCATCTACACGACTTGGCGGATCGACGTATATGAACGATTTTAGCCGAAACGCAATATTGGGGGAGAAATTACAGTGTGGACAGTAGGGGGTAAGCAGGCCCCCAAAAAGTCCAGTTTGGTAATTATCAACAGTCTATATAAAAATGTGGATAACTCATGGGATAATTATCGGAATGGAACAAACTAGGAGTCTATGGACATCGACATGACCCACCGGATGGGAATGTATGGGTGGAATACTCTTAAACCTTAATATATAGACCCGAAACACCGCAGCGGGCAACCTCCGCCGGCCGAGCTTGGCATACTTGGCCGTCCGCGGCTCCATCTCCTTCACAGCTCATGGGGAGACAGACTTTCGCCCCCCCCATAAATTGGGGGTGACTGTCTCTTCCTGTGTCACCCCTCGCCGTGTAGTGTCACTTGCATCTTGCCTGCCGTCAGTTCCGTCCGATAATAAAACACCTAAGTTATTTTATTATCTCATCTTAGACTGTGATATGCTGAGTGGCCTCTGCCTCCCACTCGTTGTTTCTTGCCGGGTTGGCCTATATATATATCCACCCTTTGTATATATGTATTTCGTCCTTCCCGTCAGGTTATGGGCTTGACCACTTGGTAGTGGTCGCTCATCATTCTCGCCTTCTCTGATCCCGCGACCACCTTGCTTGCGGTCACAACGTCGCCCCTCGCGTCGTTGATCTTCATTTGAGCACCCTTGTCCTCTACACCTCCATCTTGACCCCGTGTGCCTCATCGACACCGGGAATTTCGTCGAGCACCCTGTCCTCGACCCAACATCTACGCGAGCACCTTTGTCCTCGACGATTTTACTTTGCGCTCTGGCCAGCAGCACCTCAACTGCAGCACAATTGGCTTGTCGCACGACGTTTTTGACGTCACCACCGTTTTCCCCGCGAAAATCTACCCCGATTTGACCCTTCCATCGCTGGATTCGGTTGATTTTTCAAAAAGTTATCTCTCCACTTGGGAACCCTATCTTTTGGTCCGCAGAATTCTGCAGCCTGCTGTCGGCCATGTTTGTTGAGCTCCAACGTGCTCGCATGGCCGCTGTTCGGGATGCCCTTGCGTCCCTTCGGGCGCATCGGCAGCTTTTTACCGCGGATTGTGGTCTGGTGGTGTCTGGTGGTGCTTATGCACCAGACACCAAAGTCGAGTCCATCGAACCCATCGTCGACATGAGCTTTGACCACTACGAGCTCACCCCGCAGCATCCTCCACTCTCCCCTCCACCCTGCGTGCCCCTTGGCCACTGCCTGGTGGTGTTTGATGGTGCTGCAGCCATCATCCCGCCGCTTTTCCTCTCTGCTTTCGCGCTTGTGTGCGGCAGAGTGGAGGCACACCTCATCTTCCACCTTCGCCTCTCTCAGAGTGCCCGCGTCACCGCACGCGCTCTGGTGGTGCCGCCCACCCTCGCCCCGCACCGCGTGGGCGTTGGTTGACCGCATCTTGGCGGCGCTCGACTTCATCCACCATCGAGAGCTACGCCGCCATCCACCCTCGACCGCTGGAGCCTAGGATTGCCGGCTGGCCTGCGGGAGTAGCTTATCCCCGCAGCACATGCATGGGCGTAAGCCCCTAGAGCACGCATCTAGAGACCAACGCAGGCGAAGCCACACTAGTTGGGTTGAAAAAGACCCCTTTGGGTCTCACAAGATGTATGTTTCCTTAGGGTTTTGCCTTTGTGCTTGCCGTAGGATGTTAGGCCTAGCCTGGCAAGTTGGCATCGTGGCACCTCACACCTTCAGGGTGAGGTGGTGTCATGGGGAGACAGACTTTCGCCCCCCCCATAAATTGGGGGTGATTGTCTCTTCCTGTGTCACCCCTCGCCGTGTAGTGTCACTTGCATCTTGCCTGCCGTCAGTTCCGTCCGATAATAAAACACCTAAGTTATTTTATTATCTCATCTTAGACTGTGATATGCTGAGTGGCCTCTGCCTCCCACTCGTTGTTTCTTGCCGGGTTGGCCTATATATATATCCACCCTTTGTATATATGTATTTCGTCCTTCCCGTCAACAGCCGCCTGCCGCTTCCTGACCTGCAACCACCCCAGAATATCGCCCGGCCAAAATGATAAAACAGGAGAAATATGTATATATATATCCTGTCACTGAAACTGCGAAAATGCAGGTGTGCTGGCTTGCGGAATACTAAAGTCGGATAAAACAATAAGATGTCTGACTAAGTGTTTCGGGGGCCTATGACACGGTGACACAGACAGCACTGCAAGTGACATCCAGGCGAGGGGTGACACAAAGGGTGCATGACTTTCCCCCCCTAGGGGGGGAAAGTCAGCATCCCCGTGACACCACCTCACCCCGCCGAAGGCGGGAGGTGCACTGCAGGGCCAGCCGGTACACCCGGACAGGCGGCTAGAAGAAATGTTAGAATGTAACTCGGGGAGGCCTTTCTCAACCTAGCTAGAAGCAATTCCATGCCGTGGCGCTAGTACATTCCTACATCTCAAACCCGATTTCCATTTTTTGGGGTTGTGGAAAGTTCCCGTTCACATCGCCCGTGACGGCCGAGTTGGGTAACCACACGGGTGAAGAGCGCAAAGCCGGCCAATCGGTGTCGTCCTCGTCGGGGAAGACGGCGCCGTAGCATGCGGGCTCCTCAATCCCATCAGGCAGCGGAGAGGCGGCATCGTCCGTGGTGTGCACCACCAGAGAGCCGCTGTCGACGGTGCCGATCGCATCACCCCCACCGGGTGCAGGCAGGGAGAGGCGGACGGAGTGAAATGTTGCTGCAGTAGGCTGCTCCGTGGGTGGAGCCGGTGGGTCCACCGCAGGGGGCGGTGCCGTGAGTGGGGCGGCGGATGCATCGAGCGACGGGCGGGCAGTGGCTGCCCGCGATACCTCAAGATGTTTGTTGTTGGCGAACGCCTCGATGCAGACGTACGGGCAAGCACCACGGGTGTCGGGGTGGGAGTCCGTGACGTTCCACATGCGGAAGCAGACGGTGCAGGGAAAACCTGTGCCCACCCACTTGTAGTACATGGAGTTGGGCGAGTCGGCGGTCCATTTGCCCTCCAAGGGCGTCAACGACTGCTTTTGCACACGGAGCGCCATGGCAGTCGGGGAACGCGGAGAAGGGGTGGGCTTCTGGGGCGCGCTCTTAGGGCGGTAGCCAGAGCCCTCGGGCGGGATGTCGGGAGTGGCGGAGGACGAGAGTGTGGCGAGGGGGTTCTCGTCCCGAAAGGCGAGGCGGACGCGGAGAGCAAGGCGGGCAAACGTGAAAACTGCACCCGCCCGAAACTCGCGCAACACCACCAGATACAGGGGGGCAACGTACGGTGACTGCTTTGCGGACTCCGACAAGATGTGCCAGAGGTCCGCCACGCGGTCGGTGTCGTTGTACGCCGGCTTGATCTTCTGGTGACGGTCGCCAAGCCGTCGAATTAGGGCAAGCTGTGGGGCGGGGTCCTCGACCTCGGTGAGGACAACCGCCCGCATCTGAGTCCAGAAACGCATGCCGTCGGCGTCGGGCACACCCTCAACCTCGTACCGTAGGCGCTGGAGAGCGTAGCGGCCGTCAGCGGGGTGGTGGCGGGCACATTCGTGATAGACACTGAGTGCGTTGCCACGAAGCGGGTGCGGAAGGATGCTGAAGAGGATCTCGTTGATGGTGACGTGGTAAAAGTCATGATCGTGCTCGAGGTCGAGGAGCTTGGCCGCCTCGCTGTAGGAGACGGGGTACAGCACGTGAGCCAGTCCAGAAAGGAGGGCGTTGAAGTCCACGTCGGCAGTCGCAGTGTCCAAAGTGTAGCCAGTGGGCATCTTGAGGCCACTAGACTTCAGAAAGGAAAGTAGATCACTCCCATACTGAAATGCGTAGGCGAGCTGCTCGATGTACTCATCCTCGCGCCCCTCCTCCACAGGTGTGGTGCTCAAAACGTCGGGGTCGCTGAAGTAGTCAAAAGCCGTAGGGGCGTTGACCGTAGATGTCGGTTTCGATCGCAATGACGATGTCCCAACAATCCTGCGTGGTCTACGAGACGAGGCAGGGGTACTCTGCAATCCGGAGGGTGAATGTGACGGTGAGCCGGTCTGATGTGTGCGGGCAGCGTGCAGAGCGGAAGCAAGTCCTTCACGTCGGGTCGAAGCCATTGCGGGGATAAAGTACTGCTTGTCCAGTGGTAAGTTGAAGCACACAAGGTGTGCAACAAAAACGGCTGAAGATGTCGGAAAAAAGATGTCGAGATGTCGAGATGTCGGAGCCGCTGCTGCGCGTGTGCGGTGCGGCTGATGTCGGGATGTCGGAATTTGCTGCCGGAAGATGTCGGATAGAGTCGCAGGGCGCAAAGCGGACCAGAGAGAAAAAACAAGCCAACACGAAAGGTGCGTGGGTTATAACCTGATAAAACAGGAGAAATGTGTATATATATATATCATGTCACTGAAACTGTGAAAATGCAGGTGTGCTGGCTTGCGGAATACTAAAGTCGGATAAACCAATAAGATGTCTGACTAAGTGTTTCGGGGGCCTATGACACGGTGACACAGACAGCACTGCAAGTGACATCCAGGCGAGGGGTGACACAAAGGGTGCACCACTGCTCCCCCCCTAGGGGGGGGAAGTCAGCATCCCCGTGACAAAACACCTTTCGCCGCTTCTCGCGCAAGCTCTCAGTTTGAAGCAGCCCAAGTCGCTGCAGATCTTGGAGGATTCCTGATGAACACAGGATAATAAACTAAAGTCAAACCGAATGCAACAGAATCCACCCGACGCAACACACGAGAAACCAAGTCGAAGGCAACGAAGGCGGGGTGCGGTATACCTTGCCCCCCTTGTGGAAACCATATCTCAAGAAAATATATCGTTTGCAGCACTGGATATCACGAAAATGGGACAAAACAGACAGTTTTATATGAAAAAAACACTGATATACACCTATTATTTGATTATGGGCTATTTATATACACCTATTGATTATGGGCTGAATTTAAGCTCCCTCAAACCGACACTAAACCTGAGATATCTACAGATACAACTCTGCCAACACCTAGATTCAATGGTGCCAAGGAAACCACCGCATGATGAGTACCCAGGTTACCCAATCAGAATGACAAACAAAAATACGGATACAAAAAGGAAAATAAACAAGAAAGATATTGTAGGACTCCTTGAAGCAAACGGATACAGCACAAATGAACTTGTGCACGCGTGCATCAATAAAAACAAAGCAAGAGCCGCTATCGGCACCATCAAGGGTGACACCACTGATCTCGATCTCAGACGGGATAATACAGACGGCAGCCCCATAACAGTGAACAAGCTCATAGCAAAAAATGAAGAGACAGACAATATAGAACAATGTCTAAAATGGCACAACAAACTCAAAGAATGCTGGTGGATTCACCTTAATAGCCCATGGCATGCAGCTCACTTACTCTCTAGAGGCAAGGGGATGCCAGAAGGTGGTCTCAACTTAGGCCATAACGACAAAGATAGCATCTGGCATATAGGCTCGCCTCACTTACTAAACAGGAAAGATGTAAATGCCTATCTCAAACGACACCTTTCATTCAGCTCACTGGAAGTTAAGAAAATCACGAAATCCAGCACAGACGATCACATGACCTGCTGGGATATCCTTCTACAACCCCATATGCCTGCTAAATTCTGGAATTTGTACGGATCTGAGATGCATCACGGGGAGGCTGAAGTTCCCCCCCACTGTATGGGGGTTCAGCTCCTCCTAGCATCACCCCTTGCTGCGTGTGTCACTGGTCGTGTGTCACCGTATGACACACACCTGCTAGAAAACTACTCCCGTAATTCTTCTATCAGTTTTGTATCACCGGTTTCCCCCAGCCACTGCTTTCTGAGTCCCTGTTTCAGTGATATTGCTATATATCTTCATCAATATATATACCCATTATCACCGGTTCTATCAGGTTATCGGTCCCACTTCACGTGAGTGGTGATTCCGGTTGGTTCGACTCGCTTCGGTTTATCCGATTCTAAAAAAAAAAAAAAACCGTCAGCACCGTTTTGATTACCGTCAACACGCAGCTTAATTCAACTGCGTACCGTACCAGCGGCATTTTTTCCGTCTCCGTTCCCCTTGCCGCTGCCGTTTATCGTGGTTTACCCTACCGATTGTGACTGGGAATCTGCGCACCGTCTCCGTCAGCTTTGGGCATTCTGGATTATTTTCTGCCAAGCATGTCTCAACAGCGCCAAATCGGGCTCGCTGAGGCCCTCCGTTCAGCAAGGCGGGCTAGTGCCACGCCATCACCGTCACCCGTGGACTCCGGTGGTGCTACCCCGGGTACGACACGTCCGAGAAGAATTGTTTCAACCACTTCCCTATGTTCGCGTCCATCATCGCTGCGGCCGTCTCCGCTGCCGTCCGAATTCTTCAACGACCCGTCAGTTCTTGTCTCCACCCCGGTGAAGGAAGGCCGGGAAGAAGAGTATTTGGAACAATTTTCGTATGCCTTCACGTACTCCGCCGACATCATCGCGGTTTTACGGCCTGGAGGCTACAACCCGAAACATGGCTATACCCTCGACACCGAGACTGCTGACACCGATTTTAACGCCTTGATCGCGGCCTTTCGACACGTACTTTACCCCGTGTCCTTCCCCGAATTCTCCAAACTTCTGGACCTTGAGCACGACTACGACTACTATCACGTGGTGCTCAACGAGATCATTTTCACCGTCCTCCCCATCGTTCTTCGTGGAACAGCGCTTGCACTGTACACTGAGGCGGCTCGTTCCCACCCTGGGGACGGCCGTTACATTTTGCAGCGCCTTCGCTACGAGGTTGAGGGGGTCCCCGATTCCGACTCCGACCGTTTTTGGGTTAAGATGCGCTCCGCCATCATCAACGAGCCCGACGACCCGTCGCCGCAGCTTACGGCGATTCGTACTCTTGGCGACAAGCACGCGAGGATCAACCCCGACTACAGCGAGGCCAAGAGGGTCAAGGACCTTTGGCACATCCTGACCAACTCGGCCAAGCAGTCTCCGTATGTCACCCCCTTGTACGTCAACGTCATCCGCGATTTGCGAGGTGGTGTGCCCTACTCCTTCTCCACCCTCTGCCTGCTGCGGATCCGCACCGTTTGGCGCGAGGAGCTCGACTTCGCCACCCCTGTGAAGGACACCAGCTACACCGTGCCTTCTGGTGGTGGTGGTGGTGGGCGTGAGAAGAAGCCGTCCCTCAACTCCGTCTCCTTTGACCGCAAGCCCGCCTACACCACCAAGCCCGTCGGTGAGTGGAAGGCGGAACCCGCTGGCGCCATGGTGAGGCGCTGGGTGGGTGTCGGGTACCCCTGCATTCTTTGCTTTCGCATGTGGGGTGTCACCGATGCGCACCCTGACACCCGTGGGTGCTGCCCTTACATGTGTAAGGAGGCATTTGGCGATGGGCGCGCGCCCGACACCGCGCTCCCCGCTGGGAAGCGGCCTCCGCCCCCAGACTTCGCTGCTGCCATCGCGGCATTCCGGGCGACGGACTGCCCTGCCGACGGCCCTCCGGTGGTGCCAGTCCCCCAGTCTGACACCCCTACGGACGTGGCAGTCATGACGTTCGTTGCCCCCGTGATCGACCCGTCACCACAGCTTGCTCCGTTGTCCACATCTACGGCATGCGAGCCGGTGGTGCCGTCTGCGGAGCCACCGCTTACTCAACCGGCTCTGCACTTGGCATGCTCTGACCCCGACGAGGTACCCGAGGACTCCGATGGCGACGCCGCCCTTCATGGCTTCACTGAGGAAGAAGACTTCGATTGGCCGGCTTTCCGAGAGACCCCGTGGATTCCTTCATTCAGCGGAGCGCCAAAACCAAATGGACCGTAGAGCGGGACTAGCCCGCCTAGCCTGTTTAAATGTCTTTTAGATGCCTAGGCAGCGCTCATGCACGGATGTGCTTCTAGCTGGGTTGAAAAAGGCCCCCTCGGCCTGGACACTAAATTGACAATTGGGTTAGGGTTTAGGGTTTTCCCTTGCTCTTGCATGGCCACTCACACCTTCGGGGTGAGGTGGTGTCACGGGGAGGCTGAAGTTCCCCCCCACTGTATGGGGGTTCAGCTCCTCCTAGCATCACCCCTTGCTGCGTGTGTCACTGGTCGTGTGTCACCGTATGACACACACCTGCTAGAAAACTACTCCCGTAATTCTTCTATCAGTTTTGTATCACCGGTTTCCCCCAGCCACTGCTTTCTGAGTCCCTGTTTCAGTGATATTGCTATATATCTTCATCAATATATATACCCATTATCACCTGTTCTATCAATGCATTCGGAAGAAATAGATTGCACGGCCCACTTATTCCAATACGCTACAGGCTGGGTGTCTTACACTGAAAGACTACATAGCACACTCGAAATGGAAAATGGTTCGGAAGCAGCTAGAAACGGCGGCACTGGCCTCAAGGAAATGCACCCTGACGCGACATGGGATACCCTGCACAAATTGGCACATCAGGCGGCAAGTGACGCTTTTGGCACCAAGAATCTGAACAAAACTGGGAGGTCCGAAAAACCATCAGCAGTATCTAATTATATATACAAATGGCTAAACACAGTACGCCGCGCCATCAAATATTTGGACACAAGAACTCATGTTAGTAACATTCCAAAGCAAGCCAAAAAGGCTGCCCGCACACTACCGTTTGCCTCGCTCCAACCCAAACACAATGAAGCAGCAGCCACATGGAGATTACGATTGCATGAAAATTATGTAATAATCAGAGATGCTTTTCAAAAAAGCAGAGACACAAACATTGAACGACGCAAACTTCGAGAAAAGGAAGCCCTGCAGCATCTCTTCTCAACTAACCTTTCGAGGTTTCTAGACACAGTCATGGGCGAAGATGAAACCTACTGAAAAAGGTGCAGCCGCAACCCCGGGTAGTGATGGAAAGATACCTGAGACAAAATCAGAAAGACTAAACACAACACTAGATGAATACAAAAATAAAAAATTATTCTCTACTAACCCGAGTGAGCCAGATAAACTCCCACAGTGGCTCACTGACATTCTCAAGGATAGTCCTAAAATCCCCGATACGGCCGCCGCAAGACTATTGACAGAAATCACACGCAAAGAACTTCAACAAGCATACTCGGACTGTGGTGTTTCTACAGCACCAGGACCCTCAGGAATGAGATACTCGCAGTGGATCAAGGGCCCAGAGAATTTTCAAGAAGTTACTGTCTCACTTTTTAACCACATTCTTATAACTGGGAGATTTCCTAAGAGTGCAAAATCTGGAGTCATCCTTCCAATCCCTAAAAACCCCTCTACGGTGTCCATGCGGTCTTCCATACGGGGACCGTGCGGTTGACTAGTGCCTCTGTCCATGCGTATGGACACCATGTGGACATGTTTTCTGTCCATACGGTGTCCATACGGTTGTCCATACGGTGTCCATACGAAATCCTTACGATGTCCATGGGACATTTTCATATGGACACCATAATTACGCGTCGTCCGTACAAGTCGCCCATATTTAAGAAAACGGGGATTTTGGACCACACCGTACTCATCGAGTTGGGTACCCCCCCCCGGCCACCCCCATTTTCTTAGCTTAACACCTTAACCCCTAAACCGTCATAACTATTTTTGGTTTTGGTTGAAGTCAGTGTTTTCCATATAGCCGCCGCATACGAAGGCCGATTTTCGTTTTGAGCATACCACTTGAAACGTATTTCAAAGGCGCATCGTACTGCATTGTTCAAAATTGAGCATCGAGTGAAAATGCGATGTCGCCAATGAATATATATCGCACGCATTGCGGCGCTGAATGCGTATCCACTGCCCCGTGTAAACCCTAATCATGACCCTAGCATGTTTTGCATAACGCCTAGCTATGTGTTGAAGATGTAACGTGACCTAAATAGGGTTGAACATGCGTATATATACGCGCAAACCATAACCGTGTGTTGCGTCAAACGATTTTCACTCTCTTCATCGTTTGATCTTGGATGCATGCGACCGTTTTGAGAGACATTGGCCACGCGGTTTGATGCGCATAAGGGAGACCTTTTCAAAACTGTTTTCAAAAGCATTTTTGGATTTTAGACGGCTTCATAAATCAATTTTAGGTACCCTTGGGTCATATATGACCCAGGAAACGGTTTAAGGGTTAAGGGCGAATTGCCATACTGCTCATACATACTGATCCTGTTTTCCAGAAACTTATTTTCACGTTTTCGACAATAACTCAAGTTCTAGACATCCATTTGCCACGATTCTTCGCATACCTTGTATTGCGAAACTAGGTGGATGATATGGCACTTCGTTATCACTCGCACCGTATGTACACACATGAATATATGTAACCCACCATCACCATACTTAAGAAAATTCGATTGAACAGCTGCTGGGGGCATTTTTGGGCATGCGCCATGAACATGACACCACTATTGACTTGATGTTATGAGTGGGCGATGTCCTATCATGGTGTATACCAATGGGGGAAAATACCATATCCTTGATTTGAAGCCTTTATAGCACTCTCCATAGAGTACGCTTTTGTCACCTGGCAGCAGAACACCCCTGCACTTTCCACAAAGTCCCCCACTCGATAAACCGAGTTTGGTGGGCATTGCGGGGTTGAGGGACCTTGCCCAAGTCCCCAATATGGGCACTAATACTTCATAAATATCCAATAGTTGACTACCGTGGCAATTATGGATGTTTCCGCCCTCATACTGATCCCATCCTGCTAAAACGAATTCGCCCTTACGGTGTTAACACTGTATTCTCTTATTTCTTAACACTGTCGAGAGAAAAGCCAACCAGCCGTACTCATCGAGTTGGGTACCCCCCCCTCAAACGCTGGCTGCTTTCTTAACGTCGGGTTTTCTTAAAAGTGAGTGATTACTGCATGGTTCTTACATATTGTGAGATATATAGCTGTGACTATATATTTAGCCACTGTCAGAATGCTTTCACTTTCGGGTTAGCATAAGTGTCTATAAACATAAGATAGTCTCGGCTTTATGCCGGAAACCCTAAACCTGTGACACCCGTACTGTACCGAGTACTAGTACAGATAACGGGAAGTGACACACGGTGTGTCACATCCAGCACACCACCCTGGACTATTACGGAGGAAAGGTTAAGGTGGAGCAGGGTTGTTGCAGTCTGAAAACACACCATCTCAAGCGGTGGAAACAATTTCTAGAGGGGGCCTGTGCTCTTGGCCAGGACGGTCCCAAATCTCTAGCTAGCTGTGCACACAGGAAGGCATCTTGGCCCAATACTGATCTAGCAAGCTACTAGCTAACATTAAAACAACTCTAGCCACGTTGCAAGTGGTCCACAAAGCAGAGTTCACTGTAGAAGTCGTTGTCGCCAATCCCAAAGTTCAGATTGCCTAAGGCAAACGTGTCAAAGTCCGGAAAACCAGAGTCCAGATTGAAGTTGTCGTCGGGGTCAGCGGGTCCAGAGTCCAGAAAGGGGGAGTCGGTGAAGAAGTCCACTGCGCAAACCCCGATAGTCAGGGTACTGCCCGCACACCACCGCCCGTGGAGCAATCTCCACGTCACAAAGTGCAGAGGCGGTGGCGGTGTTGATGAAGGACATGCTCACACACATAAACGGAGCCGGCAGTGCTGCTGCTGTGAGAAAAGTTCCAATTGACGGTGTCCGGACACCACCAACCCGTGGAGCGGGTGGTGGCGCGTCCACATGTAAGCTCTCGTCGCCAGACTCCGAGTCAGCCACGCTAGCTGAATCATGCGTGGAAGAAATGTACGGAGGGAGGGGGGTGAAGGATTTAACTGAAACCTGCGGCCCGGGCTCGAAGAAGCCCAATTTCACAGACATGCTGTCCATGAAGGACTGTTCGAAGGGGGGCTCGTTGTCGATGAACTGCTTCGGAAAGATTAGCGCGTTCTCGCCGCTCTCGATCTCCACTTGCGGTTCAGGCTCCACGATGGCCTCGCTCGTCGATCACGGCGGGCGTGGCCGAGCCGAAGTGCACCATGGGGAAGTGCTGTGATGTGGAATCAGCACCACCGGCAACCTGCTTTAGCTCACGGAGAGCTGTGCGCGCCTCGTGCACGCGGGTAGCAAGGAGAGAGGGCGGAGAAGGGATTAAACCCGCGTACTGTGCCCGAAGGCCGATGTTGTTGTCGTCGGCGAAGGTAAAAGGCTCCTCGTCGTGACGCACAACGGGTTGATCATGCTGGCCACAAAGTTGAGCGAAGGTGGCGTCGTCCTGGGCGTCGAAGGCGGTCTGGAACGCGGACACAATGTCGTCGTTCTCGTCGGCGGTCACCAAGTCGCATTCCGCGCACGCCATGTCGTCCGTGGGGCAATTCGCGGAGTCGTGGTAGTGTCCAGGAGGACAACGCGCACACTCAGGGATGAAGGCGGAGGAGGCCACGTGGAACGAGATGTTGTGGGCGGCATTCTGTTTGTAGGTGGCTACTACCCAAATTCATGGTCCTACCACAAGGACCAATGGGCAATTGCGGTTTCGATCACTAAATCGACTATTTGAGGCACAGACAACATTTGCACATGATATTTATGAGTTAAATGAATTTTATTTCTTATAGCGGCGGCCCCCATGAGACTTTAGGTGTGTGGTTGAACGACACGCTTTAGGGGTGTAATTTCACCAAAAGCTTGAAGAAAATGGTGGTCCTACCACAAGGACCACCGTTATTTTGAGTATTAGGAGTCACATGGGGGGCTCACGGTGATGCTCATGGTTATACATCTTGAGTTTATGACCAAATAAGATAACTGAATCGCTTACTTCGCACCCTCATCATCATTTCCGCTCTATTTCAGCATGGCGCATGTTCAACACAATGCAAATTCCAAATTTAGTGAATTTCGGACTTTAGAAATTAAAAGATTTTCGCTGATCCAATTTTTCATCTATTGATAAATATGCCCAAAATATTTCAGCACTTGTAGCACCCTGTAGCACCCTGAAAATCACGTGTAAAAACTAGGGGTGTAACATACCTCCTAAATACCACGTGATAAACAGTGACATATTAAATGCAGTTTTGCTTTAATTCCTTCAGGAAATGTTCATACTGCTTAAATTTGATATAATTAGGTGTTACTGATACCATGTAACACCCTAATGTCACTATAGGTGATAAGGGTCACAGTAACCCTATACACCCTAAAATGCCACTATATAATAGTGAAACACTCTGTGTTTGGCATTTTGGTAATGCTGAAGTCAGCACATTCATGACCAATATATCGGGCAACAACCCAATAACTGTACAACTGCTTCCTATGGGAATTGCATGCTGCTTGATGAGGTAATAGGCACTTGACAACTACCTGTGGAGTTCACACTTCCTTGAGGGGGGAAGAAGGTGGAACCATATATATACTTCACCTCATTATATCAA
The DNA here is from genome assembly GCA_001247695.2 of Cymbomonas tetramitiformis. Classification (NCBI taxonomy): domain Eukaryota; kingdom Viridiplantae; phylum Chlorophyta; class Pyramimonadophyceae; order Pyramimonadales; family Pyramimonadaceae; genus Cymbomonas; species Cymbomonas tetramitiformis. The sequence continues at coordinate 13,231 of LGRX02003052.1, read as the reverse complement.
TGTACAAAAATAATACGAAGTACATGTACAATATATATATATATATATCACACACACACACATCCATTTTGAAGGTTTTGTTGGTGTGGTGTTTTATTTTAGATGGCAGAAGAACCAGCAATTATACCAGCTATAGATCAAGATCCGACTAACTGGTACTTTGACATTCTGGGTTCTTATGATCATTTAAGCAGATTCAAAATACCTTCATGGTTAAAGGGTTATGCTGACACACATACCCGGTATGATCAGATAGGATATTTCGATGCCAAAATCAGAATGAAGACAGACATGAGTCGGTACAGAGATCCAGAGACTGAGCCTAAGGAACCAGATGAGGATTACTCAGAGGATAATCCCCCGCATGCATGTACAGATCCAGATGATGGTCAGGCCACCGCAGCATTAATTCCAGCCGCAATTGTCCCTAAGGTGAAAATGAATCCACCGAAGGAGTACAAAGTCGGACAGGATGCGGAGGTTTGGATGGATACAGTAGACAGATATTTTCAGTTTACATATCTAGGTGCACCAGACAAGGATCTCATTACAGTCTTCCTCACGTTCATTCAGAATAATGACAGACACTACTTTCAGGTTGTGGCTAAAACACCAGATGCCACGTATGAAGATGTCAGGAATACATTCCTCAGACAGTTCGGAAATCCCCATAAGCGGTCAGTTGCCAAAAAGCATCTAATGGCACTGCAGCAGGGTAACCAGACTTTTGCAGATTACCTACGCACATTCACATCACTGGCTTCTCTAGCATCAGTTGATTTGGATGATGTCTTGATCAAGGACAGATTCGTCAGTAACATGGAATCAGACCTTCGGAAACAGTTTCATCTCAGATTTCTGACAGAGGATGAAAGGAATAACCTGTCGTGGGCACAGACCACACAGGTTCTGCTCGATTTGAATTATGTAGTTCATTCGAAGCAGGCAGAGACCCTTCACTATAGGGGACAGAAGGAACAGTCAGGAGGCCCAGTCAGGAAAGATAAGGACAAGGGCCGTGGCAATAAGCCATATGACAGAGCCAACCGGAATCGAGGCAACCAGAATCAGAATGCCAACCAGAATTTCCAGAGAAATAAAGGAAAAGGCAAAGGAAAAGGCAAGGGGAAAGGAAAAGGAAAAGGAACAGCAGCAAATCCTCCCCAGCCTTGCCAGCGTTGTGGTCGTCCTGGTCACATAAAAAAGGATTGCTTCGCCACCACCGCAGCAGATGGAAATGCCATACAAGGCAAGCCTCCAACTCCCAATCCTGGATATCGTCAGTATAATCAGAACAGAGGACAACAGCAGCAGAATAATCAGGGTGCTAAAAATGAGTCTAACAAACTTGTAAAAACAGTCAACACCCTGGTTAAGGAGCTACAGAATCAGCAGAGCATCAATGCAGCAATTGCAGCTCCAGGTTCAGCTCCAGCATCAGCTCCAGCTCCTCAGGGAAACTCTCCGGGTACTGCACAGGAACCAGTGATGAGGGCACCCCAAAGATAAATCAGCCTGAAAATGCCACTGAAGCAAGTGGCCGGGTTGAGAGTATCTCAGAAGAAGTCCTTTCCAGTCTGACATTACAGTTCCAGCAGATGGATACTCCTTCAGAGCACATCGCACAGATGCGGTCACAGACAGGACACCTGAAATCACAGAAGAAGGTGTTGTTGTACAAAGGGAAAGTATATGGACAGAGTACTCACATTTTGGTAGATCCAGGAGCTACATCGTCATTTATCGACAAACAGTTCGCTTCTCAGCTTGGTATATCACCAACATACTCATCATCATTCTCAGTGGGATTGGCCAGCTGGAGGAAGCCAATTACCCTGTACATCCTATCTTCCCAATGCTACATTCACGCTGGGTAAGTATAAGGATACAGAATATTTCTATATCATTGACATGAAACCCTTCACAGTCATCCTGGGACAGGATTGGTTGGAAAGAAGGAACCCACACATTGACTTCCAGTCCAAGAATATGACGATCACCAGGAAACACTCATCAGGTTCCAGTGTTCGTACAGTTCTGTCCAGAGTTGAACAGACTCCAGATTCAGATAACCTTCCTGAAATGGAATTGGTCAGTGCCACCACTATGAGGAAGCACCTACGACGTATACGATCCAGTGGGTCGGCTGAAGAAGCCGTAGCTTATCTCTTTTTTCTCTCAGAGGTCGATGGTGAATTGGTCATGGCAGCAACAGACTCAGACACCACTATGGAAGACCCAAAGGTCACAGCAGCACGTGATCTAATCAGAGAAGACTTTTCAGATATTTTCCAGGAGGATCTTCCAGCTGGCCATAGGCCAGAACGGTTTGAAGGTGGATATCATCGCATCAACATTGAACCTGGGCATTAGCCACCAGCACAGCCAGTTCGTACTATTCCAGTGCCTATGATGGAGGAGCTCAAACGACAAATCATCAAATATGTCGAACTGGGTATCCTTCGTCCATCATCATCGCCATATGGATGTCCAATCATTTTCGCTCCTAAGCCAGGGGGGAATTGGAGGATGTGCTGTGATTATCGAGCCCTTAATAACATCACCATAAAGGACACGTATCCATTGCCACCTCACGATACCCTTCGTGAACAGCTTAAGGGGGCACGATGGTTTAGCAGATTTGATTTCAATCAGTTCTTCCATCAGATACCCATACATCCAGACGACATTCACAAGACAGCAATACGTACCAGATACGGTTCATATGAGTGGACAGTGATGCCTTTCGGGTTAACTAACGCTCCTGCGACCGCTCTACGTGTTGGAAATCGAGCATTCTTTGACTTCATCGATCAGTTCTTGGTCATTTTCATGGATGACACCATAGTGTACAGTCCAGATTTTGACAGCCACGTGAAGCATGTTCGACAGTTCTTACAGCGTTGCACAGATCATCAATTCTACATTAGGCCTTCTAAGGTTGAGTTGTTCGTCAGATCCATCGATTTTATCGGACACCATATCTCAGAGGCAGGCCTATCCATCATCGAAGACAGAATCCGTGCAGTCATGGCTATCCAGCCTCCAGTGTCATATGGTCCAACCGTTGGTAAACAACCTCTACGCCGTATGGCTAAAGATGGCAAGTCATCTCTTCGGTCATTCTTGGGCATGGTCGGCCAGTTTAGGAGATTTATACCAAAGTTCTCCAAGATTGCCGAGCCGCTGAATCGTCTCCTTAAAGATTATGCAGAGTTTGTCTGGGAATCCGAGCAGCAGCAGGCATTTGATAATCTCAAAAGTGCCATCTGCCATGCTCCAGTACCACAGCTTCCAGATCAGAAACTGCCATCTATTATGGAGGTCGATGGATCAGGCGCACACGTTGCTCAAGTAGTATTGCAGGATCAAGGAAAAGGTATGAAGCCATGTGGCTATCACAGCGTCACTCTTTCTGATACACGGAGACGCTGGCCTATTCCTGAGATCGAACTATTTGCCATTGTGGAGGGCTTCCGATTCTTTCGCCACATCTTGCTGGGAGCTCCTGAGACTATTGTTCGCTCAGATCATCAGCCACTGGTTTATTTCCAGTCCAAATCCACACTAAGCCCCAAACATGCGAGGTGGTTGGATGAGCTCTCCGAGTACAACTTTCGAATAGAGCACATTTCTGGCGAGAAGAATAAGGTTGCAGATGCACTTACCCGTATTTCTACACTCTTTGAACTCACTGATTGTCTGCAACATATAGACGTCGGCGAGGCACCTTCAACAAACATTCCGTCTACAGATTCTACATTCATTGCTCTTATTTCTGCATCATCAGCTCATCAGCTTCACGACATTATTATATCTCAGTATGATCGTGACACATTTGCACAGACTATATTATCTAAGTTGGCATCATCGACATCATCACAGTCAGTCAGCAATTTCGAGCTCATTCAGGGATTGATCTATCGCGAGACCATTTTTGGCAGACAGCTTTATATTCCACCTACTGCCAAAGTTCCTACAGATGACGGTGAGATCACACAGCTTCGCCACATTCTACTTCATGAGTGCCACTCAGCCACTATTTCTGGTCATGTAGGCAAAAATCGCATGCTTCATTTATTGCGTAGCCGATATTATTGGCCAGGAATGACGAAGGCAGCCATTCAGTACATTCGGGAGTGCCCCGTGTGTCAACGCCAGAAAACGAGGAGACACAAACCTTATGGTCAGTCACATATACGATATTGTGTGCCTAAGACAAAATGGCTTGATGTATCTCTTGACTGGATTACTGAACTGCCTATCTCCACTAATGGGCACGACAGTATTTTCGTGGTAATGTGCCAATTCTCTCATCGCTGTCATCTCATTCCCTTCAACATGACCTGGACTGCTCAGCATACTGCTTCAATATATATGCAGCATATCTTCAAGCTCCATGGTCTTCCGAGGAACATCATCTCAGATCGAGACCCCAGATTTACTTCTTCATTCTGGCAAACACTGTGGAAATCTACTGGTACGAGATTGTCTATGACGTCTTCACACCATCCACAGTCGAATGCAAGCAATGAGAGGAGCCATGCCTTCATTGAGGACATCCTCAGGTATTTTTCATTTTGTTTGATGCATGATTCACCATCCTCTGGTTTATAAACTGATTAGATAGTATTTTTCTCCTCAGGTGTTGTTGCAACGATACTTCAGCCAATTCGTGGGAGGACAAGTTGCCTCTGGTGGAGTTTGCAATTAACAACACGGTTTCTGCTACGACTGGTTATACACCATTTTATCTCGACTCGATGGCGCAGCCACTTTCGCCTCATGATCTGGCAATCACTATTCCGCCAGAAGCTCCTGTTCCAATACAGAATGCTATTCGAGATCATTTTGACCAGTACTCGGCTGTGCATGCCAACGCGGTAGATAACATTTCCCGAGCAGCAGAGATCAACCGAGCCAGATTCAATAAGACTCACATGCCCCGACAATTTGCAGTAGGGCAGCAAGTTCTTCTACGGACTGAGTTTATTCAATGGACTGGTTTGACAGAGGCAGGCAGACACTTTAAGCAGCCATATATTGGGCCGTTTATCATATCTAAAGTGCTCAGCCATGGACGTGCTTATGAGTTAGATTTCGGGGATCTCGACATTCGTATCCATCCGGTTCAGCCTGTATCCAGAATAGAGCTGTACAATGACTCGATCCAAGCACCTTTGCCTCTGCCACAGATGATCACCGAAGAAGGGCAACCACTATTTGAGATATCACACATACTCTCAGATAAAATTACTAGAGGTGCTTAAGTACTATTTAGTGCGATATGCAGGCTACGGCCCTGAGCATGACACCTGGGTCAAAGCCACAGAGCTGACCGATGCAGCAAACATGATAGCTGCCTATGAAGGCTAACATTATATTAAGCCTATTGCCCTTACTTTTTGTAATATATATTAATACATGTCGATCATCTATATACCTTGCTCTTAATGTTCTGTCATTATGTTGCATAAGAGCAGGAAATTGATCCTTCCTTGCTAAGGTGTAGTGAGCCTTGTACAAAATCATACCCTTGCACAGATACGCATATATGCGGGTACCATATCTGTGGATAAATAAAAACTGCTATGCTACCTTTGCCAGACCGTGGTTTGTCATTCGGATCTTATGGCCAGTAATCCGCAGCTACCGGATACTGAGGTGGACGGAGTTGTGATCCTGAGTTATATATGATTGACATACATAACTAGAACGAATTTCACATTAGTACGTTGTCGAATCCAATCTATGAAATGTTCGTCAGAGCGCGCGTACCGACCGGACCGAAAAATAAAAGGAGCACAGGGGCAGATCGGATGAGGATTTAAAGTGGACTCATAGAGACCCTCCGATATCTCGTTAAGCAGGGCCCACTCCGTTTGCATTAAAAACAAGCCGAAATTTCGAATATTCGGAAGGGGCTCTCCATAATATTCCTGTGAACTTCGGGGGAGTAAGCTCTCTGAAGGGAGGAAGAGGTGGATGCATTATATAAAGCCGTAAAAACGTCACTCTGAAATACGATACGAACGGCAGCGCTATATCTATCCGTAACGTAAACCTCGGAAGATACCTTGAAACGTCACTCTGAAATACGATACGCAATTAATGGGGGCTACAACCTAAGAAGAACTGTAAGGCTAAATGCCTAAGGTGAGGGTTTAAAGTGGACTCAGTTCCCCCCAATATCCTAAAAACACCTTGAGGGACGCCTCATCGGTGTAAGAAGACTGGTACCAGCTGCTGGACTTTAGGTTCAGGGTTATTATTATGGGCTCTGATAGCCCCTAGCCTGACCTGTCTCTGATCGGAACCGTGACTCCGCTAGTAGCTAGGATGACAGTACAGCAGTACTGTACTGTCAGTCATTATTTCGTATTATCCGGGTTTCCGAGATGCATGATAAAAGCACTCGGCCGGACTGTTTATGGAGCTTAGCCAGTTTGTTTTCACCGAGCGGAACCCCTGTTCTCGCAGGTTATGCGCGTCACCACTTTCCCGGTAATTCTGATGGCACAGCGCCTAGCTGTTGCCATGATTGGCTAAGTTTTGACACAGAGATGGGGTGGGCGCCCCCTTAGGCGGTGGTTTTCTTTTCGCGGTATGGCCTCTTTTTGAAGTGGAGATCAGTTTTCGAGCATTTTTCGGCAGCAGTATCGTCGCTCGCTATGGCTTATTTTTACGTTTCACCTGGCCGGTGGAGAGGGCATTCCGCGTATTGTGGGTCGCAACCACTTTTAGCCAATCGGCTCACGACCTGTTTGATGTTGTTTTTATTGCTGAGACTTCTGCAGGAATTGGCCGCTGCATCTACTAGATTACCTACTGCCGCAACTCTAGCCCACGCTCCCCATCTCGACGTCATTTTGATAATGGATACGCCACAAAGACCACGTACACGCGCTAGGGCGCGTAAATTAGCAACTATTTTCGATGATGTTGGGGCGTTAAACTCGGCTACCCCCACAACACCGCGTTTGGCTACATCTGACGAGTCAGCTACGGCTGCGACACTCGTGCAACGGTTACGCAAGGATTCCTTTGATCTGCAGTGCGCAAAGACAGCAGCAACTAAGGTTTTGGGAGGCAAGACGACAAAATTTCATGGCAATGAATCGTCGGCTTCGGACATTTTTTCACAGCTGATCTCCGAAATTCAGCAGCTCTTCACGCTGCAGTCACAGGCATTTGCACCCCTGTTTGAGCTGACTGCTGCTGATGTCCCTGTCATGCCTGCTGCCAATGAGCTCCTGTACTCTGTGCTGTTGCTGCTGACTGCGCCAGGGTCTCCTGCCCGTAATTGGGTGGAGGCTTCTGGAGCCGATGTTCCTGCTGATGGCAAACGTGCCACCCTCGAGGTGGTGCGTATGCTTGCTGATGATTCGACTCCATTCGAGTCTTTTGCTGAGCTGCTTGAGGTGGGAATCTCGGATGAGCATGACCCTGACTCTGGCATTCGTCTTTTTAACAGTTGTCTTCGGGATGCACAGCGTCTGCAGACGCTGCCCGAAGACGCTGTTAAGAGACAATTCCTCTCTGCTCTGTCTGGGCCGGCTTACGCCACGCCAGTGTCGCAATCGGTTGCAAACCGATCTCGATGGGACCTAATGAGCATATCCTACCAACAGTGCCGGTTTGCCTCGGTTTAACTGGTGCCATCTACTTGACGGTATCGGTCCCGGACGGTTTAATGCTGGATGATGTCCTATCGGTATCGGTTGCTTACGGATCAACGTGCTGTAATATATCGGGAAGATCGGTTCTACGCGGCTCTAAAGTCTAAATCTACCGATACTATCGGTTCTACACGGTTCAAAAGTCTAAATCTACCGTGAATGTCGTGTGAATATATTGTGTTACAATATGACATCATACTAGTCACACACACCGAAATACATAATGTATATTAGGCAGAATTAATGTTATGCATGCAAGCTGCAAATATTAAGATTGTCCTGCACATAAGTTAACGTCATACGAATGTGTTCACTCACACGCTATCAGAGTCAGACTCCTCTCGCCGCTGTCTTCTGGAGCAGTGGCACCATAGTTCTTTTGGTACCTCTCTAAGATCTGTTCAGTTGAGGGACGCAAAACGGTAAACTTCCAATTGCATATATGTCGCGATCATGAACAGCGCTGCGTCGTGGCGGGTGTCAGGGTGGCCAGGCTGCCGAGGTTTCGGGTGTGAGGGTTGGCGGAGTTTGGGCGTGCGGGCTGTTTACGGGGGGAAATTTTTGGCTATGCCATATAATGGTCATGTATGCCTCTAACAAATCACTGCCTAGATTATTGTGGGCATGAAAATCTGCAAGCAGGCTACCGGCACTACTAAACATGCACTCAACATTTGACGAGGCTGCATTCAAGCAACCCACATCTGCACGAAAGCACGCGCAGTGCACTCGCAGAGCTGCTCGATGATCTCGGAGACCACGACGTACACGCATGCCAGCGAAGACAGCCAGGCAACAAATATTTGAACGAAAGGAAACACGCCGGCAGTCGAATAAAATAACATACATGTGACTACACTTGGGGACATACTTGTAAACTTCGATTCGTGCCCTTTGATGGTCCTCCTCGTCGGTACCGTCTTCATTGTCAGGTTGTTCAAGCACCTCCACAGAAGGAACGGCCTTGATGAAACGAGTATCGGCATCTACTTTGGACCTTTTATCGATTTTAATTCCAAAACGAGGTTTATAGAGTAATTGCTACAAAAAAGTAACAGGTGCAGATTTCGGTCGTGAGTTAATTTTTCTTTTTTACTTTTAGGTTTTAACTTTTCGTTTTTCAACGGCTCCGAATTATATAATTCCTACTATTTTTTCTACATTTTTGGCTCTCACAATTCTCATCGGCGTCCTCTTCGGCATACAGTATCGAGAATGCGAGCACGGTTCATCGATGGCTAACACACCATCGGGATCGGGACAATGCGGTTCAATTTCGGGAAAATCTCATCGGGATCGGGATGAGACGGATCAAAATTTCTCAACCCCCCGTCGGGATCGGTGCCGTCCGGATTGAAAGCACCCAGGGTCCTGTCGGGGACAGTCGATGACGGATCATCGAGCAGGATTAAAACCGTCGTCGGTATTTCGGTTTCAACCGAAACCGATTGCGACACTGCGCCACGCTGGTTGACTCGTTTGCTCGAGCTGACCAGCGTGCGGCTGTAAGTCTGCTCACCCTGCAGGCACGCGTGCGCGAGCAGTACCGCTGCGGGCGGCTCTCGGGCAAGCGCACTGCAGGGCGCCCCATGTCTGTAGCATCTTGCACCACTGACACTGGCCTGGCTTCGGCCATTGATCGGCTCAGTGCTCAGTTGGTCAAGTTGCAGCGGGATGTGGATTCCCTTAAGAGGGGTGGCCCCAAGCCGCCTCCTGGGAAACACACTCCGCGCAACTTCCACCGACCTGGAGTGCAGCCGCTTGCTCATTCCGCCTCTTCGGAGGTGGCTTTTGACAAGCGGTCTGGCACCTTTGTCCCAACGTGCAGGCACGGAAAGTGCCGCGCCGTTGGGTCAAAGCATTGGCTCAGTGAGTGTCCTCACAAGGACACTCGCCCGTTGTCCATTTCGGCATCCTACTGCCAAGCCGTCGAGTCTTATGACTCCGACGTGCTTGCCCTTCGTTTTCAGCGGTACTATGACGCTGGAGATGAAGGGTCCATGGAGCACTTATGTGCTCTCGTGGGGCAACCTGAAATCTGTGAGCTATCTGCATATTCCTTTGCTACAGAGCCTACGGCTCTGCAGCAGTTCAAGGATGCTGCTGCCTCTGCTGAGTCTGCACCTACTGAGCATCTCTCTATTGGCCGTGTTGCATTTTCTGCGGTCAGCGGTCCGCTTGCTGGTGGTGTCGCTGAGCCGACCACTGGCAAGCAGCTGCTGCCGCGGGCCTCTGCACCTGTGCATGATGAGCCGGTTGACTTGCATGAAGTCAACCGTGCCACCTTTGTGCCGCCGTCTGCCTCTCTGGCTCTCGGCCCAATGACTCCTGCTGACAATTCTTTCAAGACTTTTAACACTATCCACCCTGACTGGCTTGACGTTGAGCCTGAGCCTGTTGAGGTGTGTGATTCCGATGATGATGGGGAGGGCTCCAACTACCCTCCTGGTGTCTGCCTGACTGAAATTGAGGGGGGTGCACCGCCGGCGGCTGCGGGCATTTCGGCGGTTCGGAGTCCCCACAGGCTCCAGGCCATTTGGCATTGGTGAATTTGCTCTCAGCCTTTTTATGGTGGCTACGTTTCTGTTCAGTGCTACGGCGATGCCGACCCTCGTGGTCGGCGGTGGTGTCAGGGGCCTGGTTGAGCCCGGAGCCACTTACGACTACGGTGCAGTTCATCCCGGTGATGCGGTGCTGGATTCTCTTTACCCGCCTTTGGTTACAGCTGGTTCGTCATTGCCGCCGCGGGATGTGACACAGTTCTTTTCTCAATCGACCTCGGCGGCTTTGCAATCTGGTGATTCTACCGTTCCCCTCTGGGATCCGCCTGACCCGCTTGGGTCTGGTGGTGTCAGTGCTTACCAATTCTCATCTCAACTTACTTCGGATGTTTTCCTGCCTTGGGATCCGTCTGCTGAACTCGGCTCTGCCGACCAGCTTTGCAGTGGCTAGAGTCTGCTTGTTTCAGATCCTGGAGGTGTGATTAGCCTTAGCCGCAGCAGTGGGATGCCGGGACAAGTCCCCGGGCACCCAGCTAGAAGTATATCTGTTTCCAGTGAAGTAGCTGTTTGTTATCTGTTTAGTTTGCTCCGCTTGCCTAGCCCCGGTTAGCTACGGTCACAGCTCCGGGTGGTGTGCTGGACTTTAGGTTCAGGGTTATTATTATGGGCTCTGATAGCCCCTAGCCTGACCTGTCTCTGATCGGAACCGTGACTCCGCTAGTAGCTAGGATGACAGTACAGCAGTACTGTACTGTCAGTCATTATTTCGTATTATCCGGGTTTCCGAGATGCATGATAAAAGCACTCGGCCGGACTGTTTATGGAGCTTAGCCAGTTTGTTTTCACCGAGCGGAACCCCTGTTCTCGCACCAGCTCAACAACAAAGATATCAAAGACATATACAAAGGTATGTACCCTATATTGTGAGGTCACAACTCTTTTAAGAGGGGAGATCTGTCAGGGATATGACCGATGGCATATGTGTCATACATGTCATACGTGTCATACCTGTCATACCAGTAATCACTCAGTAATAAGAAATCCCGCCAATAAGAAAGTAGCCAGCATTTTTGATTTCTTCACAATATTTAACACATAACACTCCATATTTAAGATCTCTATATAAATAAGAAAGTTGCTAGGCTGATCCTAAATTCCTGTTTTCTTAAAATCGAGTGTTTACTGTATGTCATACCATGTCATGTCATGTCATGTCATGTCATGTCATGTCATGTCATGTCATGTCATGTCATATGTTATAATGACATACAGTTGTCGAGTATCGTCAGTACGGTCGACTATGACATGTACAGTCATACTCTATCTGTCATCCACTCACCATGAGTGACATCTGTCATCGAGAGGCTGATTACAACATCTCGATGATGAAGCAAGACAGTTCTTGAAGAACAAACCGTTCTGAAAGGACGCGTCTTCGCTTCAAGCATGAATTGAACACCATGCGGGTATCACGATATGGCTAATTCGATCAGCCGATACTGTTAGTTCACCCAATGCCCTCGGGTTCACAACCCGATAGTGGTAACGCTTGAGAAGCGTGGGGGCATTGGCGTATAATATTATGAGAGAGCATTGAGCTCAAGCAGGAGATTCTGGATATCAGACTGCACTCATACCCACTAATACTTGTTGCGAGTTGCTACGGTTCAATAGCAGCCGCATAGTCTGAAAGGTTGAACATACAACCTTGACAGGAGGTCAGCCCTAGGGACCCCTTGGAGCAGGAGCTGCTGAGGAGCATGAAGCTGGACATGGTGACCACCAGGGCAGTGGGCAGCTGGTGTAATAGTTACTTGGGAGCATTCGGGGTTCTCCAGGTGGTGTGCAGCCACCAGCCAGGCAGCCGCCGCGGGAGTGTTGCCCTGCACTGCCGGTGACAGCGGCCTTGTATCTGAGGTTCGTCATGGACAGAGCGGACTCTTTCTCAGTGGTTAAGACATCATCGGGGGCTATCCACGCGGTGCATGATGTGGCTATGGTACCGAGGGACCAGAACCCCACTAAGGCGGAGCCGTGTAAGGCAGTTCGGGAGCAGGCTCGGAGGAAGTTCGGCCTGGGTGTGAAGAATAGGAAAGCGGCCATGCCCGTAGTGCTGTTGGCCACCGCCATCAGGATGTATCACACAGACAACAGAGGCAGGTTCTCCATCATCAGACCGACAGTGGCATGCATGGGGTCAGTGATGTGGGCGGGATGCCTGCGGTACTCGGACATGAAGATGATCTGGGTAAGGGCGATGAGGCTCTATCCGACCCACATGGTCTTTCTCCTGACATCCAGGAAGAATGACCCGTACTGTGAGGGTGACGTGGTGTACGTGGCCCGTGGTGCCGTGGAGGGAAGCATTTCTGCCCGGTGGATCTCTCAGAGCGGCTTATCGAGGCGGGGCAGCTGTCCGGGTCAGTGAACCTGTTCCAGGGCTGGGACGGCAGGAAGGCAGTCAAGGACCCTCAGGCGCCTCTGAATGGCAGGCACATAGATTACCACGCCTGCAGGCGTGAGGTCATCAGGATGGTGGCTCAGGCGGCGGGTAAGACGGAGGCAGAGACCATGGCCGTATTTGGGTAATAATAATAATAATAAAACATTTACGTCGATGAGTAAGGCAATGCCTTCGGAACGATCTACTCGAGTCTGTTCCCCTCATACATGACAGTCTGCAAGGCAGGAAGCATTCCACAGAGCATGGAAGCATGGGTGACAAGGCACTAATTAAGCGTGTCTGCCACCAGCGTCGGAAAAAACATCAGCAGGTCGTGGAGCTGATGCACGATGGTGATGGAAGCGGAGTGGGCGGTGGTGGTGATGAAGTGAGAAAAGCCCACGGGTGCTCCGGCCCCTGGGCCGGTGGTGCCCCCGCAGGGCCGGAGCCCTACGGGGCCCCAGCCCCATGGGACCCAGAGCATGCTGGACTTCGGGTTTAGGCTTAGTTATTATGGGCTCTGACTAGCCCCTAGCCTGACCCTGCTTCCGTATCGTGTCCGTGACATCCTAGCACTGTACTGTACAATAGTACAGTACAGTAGTACA